>PVIR01002924.1:0-95456 GCA_004026965.1 Petromus typicus | reverse complement strand
AACGAAGCCACTAACAGAGTGAAAAGGCAACTAACAATGTGGGAAAGAATCTTTACCAGCTGTTTCTCAGACAAAGGGCTACTATCTAGAATATATAAAGAGCTTAAAAAAAATCAGCCCACACAAATTTAAAGATGCCAATTCAAAAATGGGCATCTGATATGAACATATACTTTTCCGAGGAAGAAGTAATAGCCACCAAGAAGTATATGAAGAAATGCTCCACATCCCTGGTCATTCGAGAGATGCAGATGAAAACAACACTGAGATTTCATCTCATTCCACAAAGAATGGTTGATATTTTAGAATTAGCCAGCAACAAATGTTGGCAAGGCTGTGGAGAAAAAGGAACCTTTCTCTACTGTTGGTGGGAGTGTAGATTCATACAACCTCTGTGGAAATCAGTGTGGAGATTCCTCAAAAAGCTAAGATTAGAGGTGCCATTTGACCCTGCTATTCCTCTGCTAGGTATATATGCAGAAGAATTAAAAGATTCATACCACAGCAATATATATGCACCTATGTTCATAGCAACTCAGTTGTGATAGTTAAATCTTGGAAACAACCAAAATGTCCATCAACTAGAGACTGAATAAAGAAGATGTGGTTCTTTTATTGAATGGAGTACTACTCTGCCATTAAAAATGATAAAGTTGAGTCATTCATACTCATAAATACATCCTAATAAGTAAAATAAATAGGTCACAGATGTGTAATCATCATATCTTTTTTCTGGTATGAGAAAATGAAGACATAAATGAGTTCTAGTATATATAGTAGATAGTGTGAAATAGAAACTATTTAAAATGAAATAGAGTGTAGAAGTAAACACTGAGGAGAAAAAGAATGTGATAGTAATAAAAAAGGAAAAAAAGCTTATGTATATGTGGGATGGGGGTTATTGGGTGGGTGGGAGAATGGGAAAAAATGAGAATCAAGTTATGTTATATACTGGTATAAACTCTCAATGTTGAATGCAATGATGGTGTGTATATATAATGTACCAATAAAAATTTGAATAAAAAAGTAATTGGTATTCTAATAAAAATCAATACTATAGCAGCTACAGTCAACTGTTTCCCAACAAAGACACTAAAAACACATATCGAAGAAAGGATAGCCTCTTTGATAAATCCCCTTTTGGGAAAACTGGATATCCATGTGGAAAGGAATGAAACTTAAGCCCTGTGCCACTGTATATAAAAATCAAACAATAAAAAACTTGAAGTAAAATACTTTTAGAGAAAATATTTTAAAACACTGGTATAGGTACGATTTTTTTTTTAATGAGACCAAAAAATATGGCACCAAAAGCCAAAACAGACCAATGAGATTATATAAAATTAAGAAACTTCCGGGCTGGGGAGTTAGCTCAGTGGTTCTGGCACCTGTCTTGCAAGCGCAAGGACCAGGGTTCGATTCCCCGGTAACCACATAACAATACTGGGTGTGGAGACTCACACCCAGCAGCAACCAGTACCACATACCACAGTGCCGGGCGTGGTGGCTTATGCCTATAATCCCAGCACTTGGGAGGCAGAGGCAGGAGGATTGCTGTGATGTGAGTTTGAGGCTGAGCTCAGGGCCAGCCTGAACCACAAAGCGAGACCCTATCTCAAAAAAACCTAAAAAAAAAAAAAAAAGAAACTTCTACACAACACACACAAAAAAATCAACAGATAAAAAGGCAATTCATAGAATAGGACAGAAGATTTAGAAACTATTTATCTGATGAAGTTTTAGTACACAGAGTATATATACCAGGGATTCCTTGGTTCACAGGAACCAGGCACAGAGCAGGAGCTTCACACCCCCTGACTTTGCAGCTGCACAACATCACTCTTTGTTCTTGCCTAAACTTCACCTTCACCAAATCAGCAAAGACAGCTTCACATAGTATCTACATCCCTACTGTGAACTGCACATGAATTGGGCTCCTTCTTAGTGTCTAATGAGTGCTGGTCTAAGATGGAGCTGGGTTGCTGCTGCAAGTGTTAGGGAGCAGTTGCAATTATAGATCAATACCACCAGAGAAGGTTCAGTGAACAGGGACCATAAAAATCAATTGCTGGCAGTCTCAGATCAAAACCCTACCAGTGACTTGCAAATGACAAGCTGCCTCAAGAAGCAAACTTTAAGTCCATTTTAAATTTGACCATTTTAGTTCAGGTGTGGCTCACCCATTATTTTACTTACCACTTCCATACATGCCTCTTTCCCACACTGTGTATTTGACTCAGTCACAGTCAAGCCTTAGCCAAAATGAGTGAAAAACAATCATCACTGGACAGCTTATTTGCAAGAGGAAAAATCCATTGATGAGACAGCAGAAGACTCTAAGACTGCCGACAAAGAGGCTGCATTTAAAAGAAAATACCAAGGGTATTACTTAAATTACAGCTTGATTGTAATAGATGATTCACATTCTCCAAGCCAGCCATATATACTATTTGGTAACTGAATACATTAAAGCACCAAACCTTCAAAATTGCTTTGTCACATGGAGACCAAGCACCCTGGATTATAAGACAAGCTTTGAGAGTTTTTCAAAAGAAAAAAAAACGTGTGATGACAAAGAACAAAAGCAATTACTGAAGGTCACCCCTTCATCAAATGTGTCTGCACAGAGAACACTATCCTTGGTGGCTAACCACACTGCTCAAGCGGAGAAGCCTTCTACTACTGGTGAAACATTGATCCTGCTTGATGCTAAGGACACCTGCCAAGAACTTTTAGAAGAGGCAACAATTCAAAAGATGGCACATGTTTATCTTGCATCATAGTTAGGTGAGTTAATAAAATGCCATGGGATATTGAAGCACAACTGTTAGAGAATATTAGAGTCACTGTGGTGTGCCACCCAGGTTGATGAGTCTGCCAATACTGATAACAAAGGTGACAATGCTTTTTTGTATATGATATATTTTTCAGGATGATGTGCATGAGAATATGCCACCTACTTCTATTGTCAACCAACACCACAACTGCAGAACTAGTCAGTTCTCTGAATGATTGCATATCAGGAAGGTTGAGGCCTAGGGATTACTTCAGGGTCCTGAGTTTGATTCCTGGTACTAAAGGAAAAAAAGGAAAGAAAAGAAAATAGAATTGGTCACTTTCTGTTGGTATATTCCTGGATGAGTTAGCTACCAGAACTGCAGAACTTCCTGTTTTCACTGCTCAACTCAAAGACGTCTTCCCTGAGTGAGCATCTACACAGTCTCATCCATAGAGAAAGGCTGGCTGTCAAAAATGTCACCTGAACTTAACAATATTTGTAGGGTGTGATTAAAATTATCCTCCACATTAAAGCACATGTCCCTCACTCGTGTCTATTTGCACAACTCTGAAGAAGTGGACACAGAGCACACACATCTTTTTTCATACAAAGTTCTCTAAGGGTAGATCACTGGCCAGAGTTTCTGGGTGATGAGAACCATTCCAAAAGTTTCTTTTTGAAAAACATTCACTGCTGTCAGCATATTTCAGTGACACAATATAGGCCACAAAACTAACTCCTATGACATAGTCAACCTGCTCAGTGAACTCAGTCCTTCACCTCAGGGGGGAATAACGACTGTGTTCCAGTTGACAAGTAAAGTGGGTGCATTCAAAGCCAACCTGGTATCATGGAGGCAACAAGTGAGCACTAGGATTTTTTTTTGACATGTCTCAAACATAAGCAGAGATTTTGAAAGAAACTGAGCAAGGGACTTCTTTCTCTCAGCTGGTGTATGATCACCTATCTCAGTTTACAGGAGAGTTTGAACACTACTTCCCAACCACAAAAGACCTTTGAACTTGGAAGGAATGGATATACAGCCCATTTGTAGATAAGCCAATAAAACAACTCTGTCCGTTTTAAAAGATAATCAGCTTCTTGATGTGTGTGAGTGGTTTTGTTTTGTCTTTAGCATGGGTGTAGCTTTGTTCAGGCTGGCCCTGAGCTTACTATGTAGCCCAGGCGAGCCTCAAACTCACAGCAATCCTCCTGTCTCTGCCTCCTGAGCACTGGGATTACATGTGTGAGCCACCATACCCAACACTGTGGTATGTGGTACTGATTGCTAATGGGTGTGAATCACCATATCCAATATTGTTGTTTGTGGTTATTGGTGATCAAATCCAGGCCCTTGTGCTTGAAATGCAGGAGCCAGAACCACTGAGCTAAATCCCAGGCCCAATGTGATTTTTTAAAATAAAATGAAGTATTACTCTGCCATAAAGAATGATAAGTTTGAGTCATTTATACACAAATGGACATACCTTGGGGCCAGGGATTTGGCTCAGTGGTTCCAGCACCTGCCTTGCAAGTGCAAGGGCCCATGTTCGATCCCGGTAACCACATACAACAATGCCAGGTGTGGAGACTCACACTCACCAGCTCAGAACCACATACCACAGTGCCAGGTGTGGTGGCTCATGTCTGCAATCCCAGCACTAGGGAGGCAGAGGCAGGAGGATTGCTATGAGTTCAAGGCTGAACTCAGGGCCAGCCTGAACTATGAAAAGCAAAACCCTGTCTAAAAAAAAAAAAAAACAAAAAAAACATATCTTGAGGATATATTCATAAGTGAAATAAACACAGATGTGTAAATACCACATCTTTTTTTCTGGTATGAGAATCTGAAGATGTTAATGAGTTCTAGAATGTATGATAGATATTGTGAAATAAAAAATATTCAAAGGGAAAAGGGTTTCAGAAGTAAGTAACAAGGGGAAGGAAAAAACGTGAAAGTAAAAAAAAAAAAAAAGCAAATGTACGTAGGGGGTGGGAGGTTATAGGGTGGGTAAGGGAATGGGAAAAAATGAGAATTAAGTCATGTCATATACTGGTACAAATTCTCAATGTTGAGTGTGATTATGAGGTGTACATAAAATGTACCAATAACAAATTCAATTTTTTTAGAAAAAGATAATCAGCTTTTGAGACAACACAAGATGATGACCTCAAAAGTAGATCTAAGACAACTTCAGATTGTTATATGTACTGATTAAAATAAAGGAGGAATATCTTGAGATTAAAAAAAAAAAGCACCGATAACCCTGTTTATCTTTTCAGCATCTTATCTTTGTAAAGTAGGGGTTTTTTCAGTGATAACAACCAAAACAAGATTCTGTGTACACAGGACAAAGCAATACACTTGGATATCACATCTAGTTGCAGGATAAGAAGTTTAGATCCCCATAGATTCTGTATTATGGTGAGTTGTACAATTTTATTATATATCACAATGTAATAATAATAGAAATGAAGTATACAATAAACATAATATACTTCAATTATCCTGAAACCCTCAGTCCATAGAAAAATTCTCTTCCACAAAATCATTTTCTGTTGGCAAAAATTTTGGAAACCAGTAATACATACAGAACTAAAAAAAAAAAAAAAAAAAAAAAAAAAAAAAAAAAAAAAAAAAAAAAAAAAAAAAAAAAAAAAAAAAAAAAAAAAAAAAAAAAAAAAAAAGAAGCCTTAAACACTGCTGGTGAGATGTAAATTTGTACAGCCATTGTAAAAAACATTGTGAAAGGGCTTGAAAAAACTAAAAGTATATCTAGAATATGGTTCAGATATTCCACTTCTGGATATATAATCAGAAAAAATGAAATCAGTCTATCAAGAGATTTCTGAACTTCTGTTTTTGTATAATACTATTTGCAATAGTCAAGATACAAAATCTGCCTAGTTTTCCTTCAGTAGATGAATAGATAAAGAAAATGTGGTACAGGAAGCGATGGATTGTTGTTTGGCCATTAAAAAAAGATGGTAAAAGGGGTAGGAGCATATAACCTGGGGAAAATGTGATGGTAAAAAAGGGAAACAAAGCTTATGTATATACAGGGCGAGGAGTTGTAGGGTAGGCAGGGGAATGGGAAAAAATAAGAATTAAGAAGTGTCATGTACTGGAACAAATTTTTAATGTTGATCGTGATCACGATGTGTATATAAAAATGTACCAATAAAACCCACTAATAAAAAGAGAGAAAAAGAGTTTCATTCTTTCTTGCCAAGAGGCTAGACTGTTAAAAACACAAGCTCTGGGCTGGGGATTTAGCTCAGTGGTTCTGACGCCTGTCTTGCAAGCACAAGGGCCTGGTTTGATCCCTGGTAACCACATTTAATACTGAACGTGGAGACTCACACCCAGCAGCAACCAGTACCACATACCACAGTGCCGGGCATGGTGGCTAACACCTGTAATCCCAGCACTGGGGAGGCAGAGGCAGGAGGATTGCTGTGATGTGAGTTTGAGGCTGAGCACAGGGCCAGCCTAAACCACAAAATGAGACTCTGTCTTAAAAAACCTAAAAAAAAAAAAAAAAGACCACACAAGCTCGGACCGTTTGGAAGTGGTTCACTTTTCACTCCCCCTGCTGGAAATGTGAGGGGATTTTTCTCCTATCTTCTCTGAGAACATGGTAGAGATCCTAGCAGGAAAAATCATAAAAACGGGTTCTTCTCTAAGACTAGGGTATCCTGGAGTTGTTTTAACTAATAATTTTGTACACACTGAGCTACCAACAATTGGTCAGATACAGTTTAGTTGTTTTTTTAAACTGATTTTATTTGCACATTTTATATATACATTATGATCACAATCAACATTGAGAATTTGTACCAAGTCCACATAGATATTTCTACTTGTGCGTCGTTCTCTATAAATGTCTACCTCTCCACCTTAGGGGCAGTGATCCGTGATCTTTGCCTTGTGATCTCAGTTCTCGAGTGGGTAAGAATCCTGGCTTTTATTTGTTCAGCTTTGATTAAGTTCCCATGCTGACCATGGAGCGGGGAGGGGCAAGGTTCTTGCTGCTGAAAGTTGGGGCCAACTTTGGGGTTAGTGACCTTTCTCCCAGACGGTCATTCTTGAATTTCACTACCACTGGGATCTTTCATTTCTGTCTTTAACATACACTCTGGCTCTGCAGTGTGCTTGCAAGCCTACTCTGCCTGCGCGCTGGGTGATAGTCTCTTGAGCTGTGTCACTGGCTGCTGGCCAGCTTGTACTTTGAGCTATGCTGCTTCAGTTGCATTTGCAGAGTTCTACTGAGCCCTTGTTGTAATAATTGCAAAAATTAGCTTTTAAGGACAAAAGTATGGGATTGCATCTCTTCTAAATGTGGCCCTGTGTCTTGTACCTTAACCTAGACTATCAGTGCATCTCATATTGAACCGTGTTTCTCAATTACAGGATAAACCAGCACGGATGTTAAACCCAGGTAAATGATTATTCTTCTGTGACTATTGGTTGTGTCTCTGAAGCATGTGATCTTTCTCATTCTATGAAGTGTTCAAAGAAAAAAGTTGACATCTTGTGCAACATATGATGCTATCAGGTGGTGACTGATACAGATGAAGAGCAGTTACTATGTACATGCTAACCATCATCCTAGTCAAGTGATGTTCAAGGACACTAGGATATGGTTTGCGGTTCTGCATCCTCATCTTTTTGGCCAGTCCCTGTTCTGTTTAAATTTAATTACCTTGAAAGGAAACATACGTGGCACCAGCTAAAGAATTCATTCAGGTATTCTCATCGGGAGGTGCTTCACCCTGATGATGCTGATTTGAGGCTTTCTAGGACATGAAATTTATAAATATGAGAAAAAGACAGATTCTATTAACAAAGTATAGCCAGAAACCAAGAAGAAAGATGAGAAAAAGAGACAGAAACAGAGGCAGAGAACAAAATCTTTCTGAAACAGGGAGAAAACCAAATTGGAAATACAAGTCCACATCCACAATGTGATGCCATTGGAAATCCAAAGTATTTTAAATGAATGTGTACATCAAAAAGATAAAAAGTATACAGATTGACTTTGGACTGATGTCACATGGGTTCTAGGTTTACATTCACATCCACTGCAATATACTAGTTGACAAACCTTCATGGCCTTAGTTCATACTAGAGCTCAGGTTACTGGGAACCCCAGTAAATTTAAATCAGACACTTCTATTATCTCAAAGATGTTACTGCATACAAAATAGAGAACAAATGGGTCTGCTTCACCTTAATTAACTAATGACTTTCCTAAATCCCCCATGATCACATCTTTCCCTGAAATAATCTAGAGTGAGCATGGACAGTCTCAGCCAATGAGTAATGCATTAAATTAAAATTTAATTAAATCCTTGGCATCTACAAATTGGCTTGATAAATGGATCTCCACAGACTAGTCCTCTCAGTTAATATTCTCTGATGTAAATTAAAACATAGCTTTCAAAGGATGAGCCCCGTTGTATAGGATCTACACAGATGGATGATCATACCCATCGCTTCTCTAGTCAACAATCCATGTGGCCTATCTTGAAACTCTTAAAGAATGAATGTGCCTCATGCTGGGTCACAACGTTAATGCCACGGTCACATCTTCTCCTGAGGCTTCATACCCAATAGTATGGAAATCACTGACTTATCCAATTCATGCCTGGAAAATACTCTCCTCTTATAGATTTGCTAATGATGTTCTGTCCACTGCCCAAGCCAATAATAGCCTTCACTTCTGCAGGGACACAACTTGCCTTTCCCAGACAGCCACAGAACATCCTAACAGCCTGGCTAGTGTGCACTGTCTTTGGTCTTGTCCGCACCTGACTCTCTAGGAGCACAGCTATGGTCGACATGAGTAAGCTTTCCTCCAAAGAAATTCATTTTCTATGGATACTCAAGATATATAAGTAGTCACAAAGAGTCTAACAAAAAACAAGGCATGCCATTATTGCCCACATAGTGCACTGACCTCCAGCCCTTAAACTCCTGAAACTACAGGTGAACTGAGAATTACTGCACTGTGACAGTGTCAAGAAATAGCTGTGGGCCCTCTCAGTGTCTGCTCTATTAGAAGAACCCCAATATCTTTTAGGCCTTTTTGGGTTATAAAGCCAACATGTTCTTTATTAACCAACATTACATTATCCTATTTATGCTGTTATGTACAAATAGGTCCACATCAAATAGGCACCTTCAACAAAAGCCTGTCATCTCTATCCATGGTGTGAAGCAATGAACACTCTTTTCTTGCATTTCAGAGATTTCTTATGGAAGAGGCTTGACCAGCCTCTTCACATATCTCCTCAAGTCCCTGGGCCATCCCTGAAGGCCACTTGTGCTTCAAAGTTTTCCCACAATCTTGGTAAATCATCAAAGGAACTAATCTCATCTGGACAGATTGATACTGACGAAGTCGCTAGGTTGCTGGTAGATCTAGAAAGAACAATTCTGGACCAGGGCTTATATTATAAAAGCATTTTATTGGACACACTCTGGAGGTAGTCAGAACCAAGACAAGATAGAGCTGGGCACGGGGTGGGGTCAGATTCTGTATTGATGGTTCAGAGACTGGAAAACTTTGAATTTTTGTACATGAAGGGCCATACTATGGGGACCAAAAGACAGATTGGAAGCAGAAGATAGAACTGTGATGTGGGAAATAAGAAATAGCAACTGCATCCTCCCAGGAACCTAAGAATATGGCTCTGCAGTAGGTTTTTGCTAGACTACTCTCCAGAAGAGAAATTTTGGCTTGGGAGACTGCCTAGAAGAGGCAGCTCCGTGGGCCAGGTGGCTGCCCTCAAGGACAGTAATCGCAGCAGGCTCTTCTTAGCTCTTGAAGGTCCTCCGGGAAGAGGAAGAGGTGGTGGAGACAAACTTGACGCTGGAGCCGCTGCCCCCGCCACTGCCAAAGCCAACCCCTATCCCTCGGCCACTGCCTGCGCTAAAGCCAGAGCCCCCCACACTAAGCCCTCCACCGAGGCCAAGACCCCCACTGCTGCTAGAGTAGTAGCTACTGCTGCCACCTCCACCAAGACCACTGCCAAGGCCTCCACCGATGCCGCCGCCAAAGCCACTGCCACCGCCATAGCCAGTAGACATGCTGTTTGTGACGACTGCTGTGGGGAAAGAAGAAATGTGAATGGATGTCAGACTGATGATACATGGCCATTGCATTTGATCCGGTCAGCTGTACACTATGCCTGGTCCCTTTTACGGAGTCACAGAGGGAGCCCAGAAGAACTAAGTCATTTACTGAAGGTCCCTAACAGAAAGCTGCACGACTAAGTGGGAAAGGATGGTACTGGATATACACATGGCACAAGGCCCAACATGTATGTGATACATAGCCTACCCTTTAAAAGATAACCATGAGCTACACTGCTTAATGTTCTAGTTTGTGTTCTGTCCCCTCCACCACTGAATTCTCCCTAAGTACATTAAATAATAATATATTGGGGTATGTCAAGTCTGGATTCTAAAAATAGCTAGATTCTGAGCTGGTATCAAATATCTCATAGTACACCATCGTGAATGTTTGTTTAAAGTTACTTACAGATGTTGACTGGTCCAACTCCTTCTCCACTCAGTCTGAAAGAGAAAAAAAATAATGATATAAGAATTTTTCTAAACTTCCTAAAAGATGGTATTAGTTTATGTGGAAAGGATGGTACTGGATATACATTAAATTTAAATCCATTAAATTGGATTAGATAAGATTAAATTAGCTCTCATCCAAAAGCCAGGGCTTTGCAGGTCCAGAAAACAACTCCAGTAGAAGAAGAGAGAGCACCCTGGGAGTGAGCACCTTGAGAGTGAACACTGTAGGAGTGAGTGCTCTGGGAGTGAGTGCTCTGGGAGCACTCTGGAGGGACTTTCCGATGAAAAGGTCCTGATTTAGGGATAGATAGGTAAAGGCAGAACACAAGTCACATTCTCTTCCACCCATTTTGTAGAAAGAATAAGTAAGAAACTGTGGGAAATATTAATTTATATGAAGCAATTTTTGTCTCCAGAAGCTTACATTCTGTGACAAGGTTTGGCCCTCATAGAAAGTCCTCAGAGAGAAAGAAGGAAAATGGCAGTTTCTGAAAACTGAGAAAAACAAAGTAGTTTGAGAATCCAAAAGCAGATGAATCCCCCAGAGGAATCATCAAAGCCTTCCTCAAAGAAGAGGCACTTGAAGAATCAGGAGGACATGGGTGAATATGGGTATGAACAGTGAGCTTTAGAAAAGAAAATGAAAGAAAGAAAGGGACAAGGGTCAGGGCTCATTTGCTGAGTTACTTAGTTGGTTGTAGAAAAGGCAGCACCCGAAAATGGTGAAGGTGAGGAATGAGCCAGAAAAGTGAATTGACATCCGCAGTGCACCCAGGTGTCAACGGAAATCAACACAGAATAGGTAATTCTCATGCATGAGCCGGCAGTGTTACACCATGTAGTGGTGCAGCTGCACATCATCAAAGGAGAGGCCACCCTGGGCTCACAGTGTCAGCTCACCTGCACTCCTCGCCCTCCAGTAGCTTGCGGTAGGTGGCGATCTCCACGTCCAGGGCCAGCTTGGTGTTCATGAGCTCCTGGTACTCGCGAAGCAGCCGGGCCATGTCCTGCTTGGCCTTCTGCAGGGCATCCTCCAGCTCTGCCAGCTTGTTCCTGGCATCCTTGAGGGCCAGCTCCCCACGCTGCTCGGCATCAGCGATGGCGGCCTGCAGGTTGGCACACTACAGAAGGAAAGGAAAGAAGAGTGGGGGCAGTGTCTGAGATTCTAGACAGGCAAACCACACTCTCTGGAGCTCCAGAGATAGTCCAATGTATCTGTCCTGGTCATAATGAGGTTCTGGTCATAATCACAACACTGGTGCTTCTTCTAGATCTCTCTCTCTGTCTGTCCATCTGTCTCTCTCTCTCTCTTTTTTGCCCCTCTGTCCTCCCTCTCTCTTTCCTTCCTCCCCCTTCTCTGAAACACAAAAGCAAAACAAGCTAGGTCTGACATTTAGAACTCAGGCCCCTTCGTCGCTTCTTCATCCTCTTTCCACCTGACCCTACCTGCTTCTTGACATTGTCGATCTCAGCTCTCAGCCTCTGGATCATGCGGTTCATCTCGGAGATCTCATGCTTGGTGTTGCGGAGGTCATCACCGTGTCGGCCAGCTGTCTGCTGCAGCTCCTCATACTGATGACACCATGAACAAAGAAAGATACAGTTTATATGAGAGTGAAGAACACTTTTACCAACTTCACATGAAAGAGTTACCAAGAGGGAGTGATAGGTATAGTTATTTGGGGCCTAGGATCCATATATCCTTTTTTAAAGTGTAGCTGGTCTTTGATAATTTCCTTATTAATGTCTGTTTTCCAAAGACACACAGATGTGAAATTCTTGTTTAGAGATTCTTTTAGTTTCTATGGAAAATGTGTACATGCTTATTCCTATAACTCATCCCAGTTGGTCTCAGCAGGTCTCAGGAACCCTGTCCTTGGCCTGGAATTTTAGACATAGGTCCATCCTCTCACTGAGGGAACATTTCCAGAGCACTTACCTTGGTCTGGTACCAGGATTCAGCTTCAGTCCGGCTGCGGTTGGCGATGTCCTCATACTGGGCCTTAACCTCAGCGATGATGCTGTCCAGGTCCAGATTGCGATTGTTGTCCATGGACAGGACCACAGAGGTGTCGGAGACATGTGTCTGCATCTGAGACAGCTCCTGCAGAGACTTGGACTCAGTTGTCTGATTTTATATATATACATATATATATATATATATATTTTTTTTTTTTTTTTTGAGACAGGGTCTCGCTTTGTAGTTCAGACTGGCCCTGAGCTCAGTCTCAAACTCAGCAATCCTCCTGCCTCTACCTTCCAAGTGCTAGGATTACAGGCATGAGCCAGCAGCCCAGCACTACGGTATATGGTACTGATTGCTGGTGGGCGCGAGTCTCCATGCCCAGTATTGTTGTATGTGGTTGCCAGGGATAGAACCTGAGCCCTTGTGCTTGCAAGACAGGCTGGGAAACACTGAGCTAAATCCCAGGCCCATGATTTTATATTATTTAATGTCAGTTCCATTTGAGTCCTCCTTTTATGGTAGGATGTCAACTCAAGGAAAAAAAAAAAAAAAACTACCCACACAAAAATCTTAGGTAAGTTTCTCACCGCCTCAAAGAACATCTTCATAAAGTTGATTTCATCCATCAGTGCATCGACCTTGGCCTCTAGCTCCACCTTATTCATGTAGGCAGCATCTACATCCTGGGGAAACAGAGATGGTTGGCACCAAATAATGATTCACCTCAGGGCAGCGTAGCCTTGGGTTACAGTCTCCCTCCAGCCACATGTACCTTCTTCAGCATCACAAACTCATTCTCCGCGGTGGTACGCTTATTGATTTCATCTTCATACCTGGTCATGAAAGGAACAGGAAGTGTTGATCAAGGACAAAGGACCGACAAAAGATCTTTATTGATCAATTTCATGTGTACATGATCTCCTATCGGGAAGGAGATTCTCACATCTCTTAAGTATAGAAGAAGGAGACATGGGTGATGTGAGCCTTGAGGAAGGTTTCACCCACTATACTGCCTTCTCCATAACTGCTTACGATGTACTATTTTAATTTCACCTAATTCGGTTCCTTCAAGATGTTTCCATAGCATAGCTGTGCTAGTTCTCCTTAGTGTCATATCTAGCCATTTTCTCTAGTGCTTCTGTCAGCCTTAGGACCTTTTTAAAAAAAAGAAACAACCAAAAGCTAACAGTCCATTAGCTCATTCACATGACATCAAATTCCTGGAGCCACCACGCTGGATTATACTGCCAGTTCCTGCTTTGAGAGGAAGCCAGAAAAAGTTCATTCTGGGGTTGGGGGTTTAGCTCAGTGGTTCCGGTGCCTGCCTTGCAAGTGCAAGGGCCCAGGTTCGATCACCGGTAACCACATACCACAATGCTGGACATGGACACTCACACCCAGCAGCAATCAGTACCACATACCACAGTGCTGAGTGAGGTGGCTCACGCCTGTAATCCCCATTGCAGCTGAGCTCAGGGCCAGCCTGAACTACAAAGTGAGACCCTGTCTCAAAAATAAATAAATAAAGTTCATTCTGTATTTATTAAGTGCAATGGGGAGGAAAGCCTCAAAGAGTAAGGATTACTTTGCACATGACACATTCCATTGAGATGGTACCAACACCGCAGGCGTGGCTGTTAGCTAAGTGCCTTGCAGAAGAGCTGTGTGCCAGAACTTTCTAAACGTGGAGCTAGTTTTTTTTTGTTGTTGTTGTTGGTTTTTTTTAAGTACTATAGACATCCAGAGAAGGTATGCTTCTATCCCACAGGGAAAGCTTAAGTGAAAGTCTGGCTACGAAGTTTATATGCTAAAGAAGACATCAGTTTCCCTGTCTCCACCTGACCCTCAACTCACTTATTCTTGAAATCCTCTACCAGGTCCTGCATGTTCCTCAGCTCCGAGTCCAGGCGGCCCCTCTCCCCCAGGATGGAGTCCAGCTGCCTCCTGAGGTTGTTGATGTATTGCTCAAACAATGGCTCCAGGTTCTGCCTGATTGTCCTGGTGCCCTGCTCTTGGAGCAGCGTCCACTTGGTGTCCAGGACCTTGTTCTGCTGCTCCAGGAACCGCACCTGGACAGGAGCACAGCATGAAGACAGAGAAGTTAGGACATCACGTTCCAGTGTGTCTCCCATCTCATGCTGCCCCTACACGCGTGCGCGCGTGCACACACACACACACACACACACACACACACACAGGAGTGCCCTTCTGAGCCTAAAGGGGAGATCCAGACTGAGGCGGCCAACCTCAGTCTTCTAAGAGAGACAGGCCGCATCCAGGGCACAGCCATGCCAGGAATGTCTGCCTGGAGCATGGCCCAGTGCAATGGGAATTGTGAATGAGCTCCAGGGACCCCCAGTAACCACGTCTGTCTTTGCACATAAACCACCCTGTTACAGGTGCCCACCCAGAACCAAGAATGCCTTGCGAGGCAGACTCTGACAGGGCAGAAATAAGACTCGCCTTCCAAGCAGCCCCTCTGAGGGAGAAAGAACGCCCCTAATGCTGCACACAGACAAACGGAAACGGCTCCAAACATGAACATGTTTGGCATAGCCTGAAAAGCCTTCTTTCCTCCCTGTCCTCAGCGTCTACTCCGGACTTCCCATAGAGTTTTACTAAGGATCACGTCTCACCTTGTCGATGAAGGAGGCGAACTTGTTGTTGAGGGTCTTGATCTGCTCCCGCTCCTCAGTCCTCACCCGCTGGATGGCGGGGTCGATTTGCAGGTTGAGAGGAGTCAGGAGGCTCTGATTGATGGTGACCTCTTGGATGCCTCCAGGGGGGCACACGGGGAAGCCAGCGCCCCCAAGGCCACCTCCAAAGCCAGCTCCGCCACCGAGCCCAAAACCACTGCCAGCTCCACCGCCATAACCAAATCCACTGCCGGCACCTCCTCCATAGCCGAAGCCGCTTCCAGCACCGGCACCAAATCTGCTCCTGAAGCCGCCGCCACTAGCGCTGATGGAGATCCGTTTGGTGCCCCCCAAATTGTAGAGGCTCCGGCTGCCATAGCCACCCGCTCCATAAGCACCCCCAAGGCTGACCCTGCCACCACCGCCACCCCCGGAGCGGGACACGGAGCTGAAACTGGTGCGAGACACGGACGGGGTGATGGCAGAGGCTGCGCTGAAGGAGCGGCTGCCCCCGCTGCGGAAGGACACGCTGGACTGGCGGGACATGGCGGCTGTTCCCGGTGGAGCGAGAGTGCGGGCACTGGTGGGCTGGAAGGTGCTGGCGAGAACAGAGCTCAGCAGGACGCGCGGGCGGCTCCGTTACCCTGGACTGGCAGCCCCCCTTTTATCCCTTCAGAAATGGGCTGGGCGGGAAAGCTGCCGAGCTGTGAGTGATTAAGTGGGCCGGGCGTGCCTGGGGGCAGCCGTGAGCTCACCTTCGCACCTGCACGCCATGCGGGTGCAAATGCTTGCTTTCTGGCAGGCTCTGCTCAGCTAGAAATAACCCTGCCTCGAAGCACTGATCCTTTGGTAGCAGCCTGGCCACATTGCCAGGGAGTCTGTCTTTACTAAGGGGTCTGGGGGACTGGGAGTAACCTGAGAAGATGCCAGAAATGAAGAGCCACTTTCCCATGGCCGCTGTCCTAGGGATTCTTGCAGGGCTAGGGACAATATCACCATCCCAGCATGCTGCCCTGCCAGCATAGGCGACACTGTCCCCCCATGGGGCACAAAGCGAGTCCTCACTGACAATGATCTCTTCTTAAATTTTGCGAGGCAGGAGGGGACCTCAGCTCTTGGAAAGTTCACCTTCGGCCTTATATCTTCAGCATAGGCCAGAGGGAGAAATGCAGTCCCTTCCTCTGAAGCACGTTATCTCTGAGCCCATGGGGCACATTTGCCTGCCAGGGTCAGCCCTGAAGCTTTAAGCTCCAGAAACAGAAAACATCGGGTCTCTCTGCCTGCTATAAACCACTTTGAGCTCAATACCGCCAAGCCTGCTCCCCCCAACCCCACCCCCACCCCCCCGGCTCTTCCGAGCACCACATTCTGTGTGCCATGGACCTTTGCTTCAATTTTGGGCCTGGAAGGGACCTTGCAGGGGCTTAGCACCCCCACGGCTCCTTACAAAATTTCTTGGTCCCAGGCTGACAGCCAGTCCTTCTCCAGGGGGAGCGGCTCTGCCCCCTTCCCCCGCCCCAGGTGTGTTCCAGCCAGCTCTCAGTTATTCCACCAGGGAAGGAGTGAGTCATCGTATCTGTCGATACAGGCTGAAGGCCGCCACAAACACATACCTGCAGGAGCTCCTAATCTCATCAGGAACATGTCGAGAATCCGCCGGCCTGTTACAACGGCAAACCATCCTGTTAGGAGCAGCGGGGATCGCTGTGCTTTCTCTGAGCTCTAGTCCAAGGCCTCCTTCAGGGCCACAGGGATAGAAAAGGCAATTCTGGGTCAGTGAACTGTCCTACCAGCCAGACCAGCCAGAGTGAGAGTGGAAGATCTGGCAGCTGCATAGAAATCTGCCAGTTGCTTTAGGAGGGCTCCTAGGTCCCCTCGACCCAAATGGTCCCTGGCGTGGCTGCAGGATAAGAATGGAATTGTGGTTACTATTGTAGTAAGTGCCAGGTCTAGACCTACACCTTCTTTTTTGCTGCAGACTTGGTAAGGATCAGTTCTCTGCTTCCCCTGGAGACAAAATCAGGACCCCAGGCACAGTAGGGCTGGACTGCTAGGAGCTGAGTCCTGTTTAGCTAGAGAGGGAGGTGGGGGCATAGGGAGAGCATGTGCAAAGCTCCAAGGTTGGAGCCCATGTTCTCAAGAGCAAAGGACTCATGACCCAGCCCAGGCCCAGAAGTCTCCAGACAGGCTGTGAGGTTGGCTACAAGGAAGCCACGGCCATGGGAAAAGGACACCTGGTGCTGGGATCAGCTCAGCTGGTGATTGCTCACCAGAGCACTGTGCTGAGAAAGCAGCTGACAGGTAATCCCAGCTGAGAGACAATGGCCACAGCTGGCCTTACAGGTCTGGGGCAGTGAAATGTGGCTCACCTCCCTGCCTGGAGGGTTCCTGAGACCCCCAGAGATGATTTCTACTGAGCTCCCCAATTTCACACTCACTGCCTTTTGGAGAGGAGTGTGAGCAGCCTGAGACACACGGAGGGCCTCAGCCCTGAAGAAACAAGTCTAAGTAAGAAGTAGCTGTTGAAGCGGACAGAGGTTTGCTCTGCCCCCTGGCAGGAGCCTCCCTCTTCCCTGGAAAAGCACTTTCGGACACGTCCTGCCACACTGAGCCAGGCTCTAAGTGCAGTTCCCACTGCTCTTGGGAAGGTCCCCCCCTGAGATACAGAAGCGTTCTTTCCTCCCCATTTGTTCCTGTGTTGTGCTGCACCCTGGACTGTGCTGCGAAGGAGGACATGGTAGAACAGGAACACATTCTGTCCAGTCAGAAGATCGCTACTGTGTGCCACGATCAGATCCAGATGCCAGGGACAGGGGTATGTGGGTGGCAAGTAACTGCAGCAGGGAGTACGATGTGCCTCACTTGAAAAGAACCAGCACTTTGTCCCTTGGGCTTTGTGGAGCCCTCCCCAGTGGGCAGGGCGGCCCCTCCCACCATGCCAGATCTGGCCAGGTGTAAGAAACAGCGTCCTGTTCCTGTGGGAAGCCAGGCACCACCTCCTCTATAGCAGGGGCCCCGCCCTAACCTGGGGCCCCGGTGGCAGGAGGAAAGGGATTATACTGAGTCCCCAACTCTGCTTCTGGGTATCCCAGGTTGAGTTTCCAAGACTTGGAAACAGACACTTTGCTTCTCTAGGTACTATTTTCCTTTCAGTAAACAAGTGCAGGCTGAGGGCTCTCTCCAATAGCTTCCTGCTCTGCAGAGAAGGGAGACATAAGCCTGCTCCTCTGACCTCCTTCCCAGAGGAGGGCAGGGAATGGAGTCTGTGGGTAATGTTCTAGGCACAGGGTAACATTTCAAGACAGCAGAGGTGGAGTGTCAGCTCATGGCCGAGAAGTAGGTGGGGCTACACCACCAAGCCAGGTCCCTTTCCTTCACCTATAGGTCTTTGGTAGAAGATACATTTGGTAGAAGATAATTAATAAGACACATTCAATAAGACATAGTTTTGTGCATGTCTTCCAAGCCTGCCCCAGTAATGTAGTCCTTAAGGTTCAGGGACTGTCTATCACCCAGACACTCAGCACAGCCTTGCTCACTGGGGTTGCTCCACAATCCTCTTCTGAATGTCGCTGACAGACTCGGATCATCTCCTTCCTCTACTTGCCCTGGTCTTCATGTGAGCTCTGCCCAGCCCTGTTCTGAGTCCCATCTGCTGTGTGTCTGGGTCCATGTCTAAAGAGCAAATCTCTGTCCCCTTCAAACTGATCACCTCTGACAACAGAGGTCAGGACTCAGTTCTTTGGGGCTCCCCCTATTCCCCTTACTATCCCAGCCCACTGATAGCCTTCAAGCCCCTGGCTCAAGCCCCACCCCAGGAGAGAAAGAAAGCAGTATCTTCATCTTTGCAGTTTTTCTATCCCATGCACAAAACATGGGGAGCCATGCTTGAGGTATGAGTCAACCTATTCATGAAGCTATGGTTGGCAGTCCTGTCCGGAGGCTGGAGCCAGATTCAAGGAATGGGGAAGGGCAGATGGAGCGATGTGCCAGCTCCAGACAACTCTTCACAAAGCCCTAGCCTCAGGGAGGAATTGAGGAAAGCATTTTTCTGCCTCCACCCTAAACCCACGGGAATCCTGCCTGCACCCCAACCCTGGGCCCAGCTTTGATCTCAGCTGGATCTTACGGACCTCAGAGACAATGCAGCTGGGGGCACAGGTCCCTGTGGACCCAGGGAGCTGGAGGTAGTCTTGCTGGCCAAGATTGCATGCTAGTCCTGAACTCCACCCAGCCTCTCAAGGACTCTCAGACTCCTCCGAGCAGAGGCTGGAGAAACACAGCTGTTCAGAAGTGAGCAGCACTTACCCTTGGCTCAGGTGGGCTTGAAAGGTAGCTTTCAGCTGCCATTATGGGGATCATAATTACAGTGACCCTGACCCACTGGAGTTGAGCTTCCTCTGCAATGCTTCACACAAACTGTGGGTCACAGCAGAGTACAACAGCTTGCAACCCCACCGTGGGTCATGACTTGGTCCAAATTCAGGCTTGAAATGTCCTGGAACCTTGGAGGTATTGGTCAGGCTCTCATGATAGTTTCCCCCACAACCCACAGACACAGGAAGAACAGAGCCTGGGCTCACCAAAGCAGACACAAACAGGTTTTAATGCTGAACTGGCTAGGGCTGAGCAGGAAGGGTGGGGCAAAAATGCAGGAGGCTGTGGAGAGGAGCCCGATTGCTCAGATTTAGCGGGCAATTGGCACTGGCAGGGCAAGAGCTGCAGAGCAGAGCTCTCAGCTTTCCTCCAGCAGGCCCCTACAGGTCTGGGAAATGTTCTTCCCCTGTGTGAAGGGTGTTTTGCCAATAACATACCAAGTCTGAAAATCCCCCTTGGTTGATTGAAACTTTGAGCTTGAAGTCAACAAATAATTAGTCAGAGGGACTAAAAAAAGAAAATACCTGCATAACAAAATCACTGTTTTCATTCTCATAAAGAATGATTTTAACTTTTACACAAATACTTACAGAGAAATTATTACACACTAGCCACCGTCCTGCAAACATTTATCTAAAGTTGTAACTTTACAAAGAGTTCTTACCATTTTTTTTTGCATGTGTGTTGGTTGCACATCTAGGCACTAACACTCTGGGAGTCTGGGGATTACAGCCTTTCCTTCCAGTGGCGAGGGACACACATTTTCTTTCAGTCAGGCTGTGTCCTCTCGGGACCAGGTGCATGAGAGAAGGCCTTTTCCCATTCCTAGCCACCCTGCAGGTCTCTTCTCTCCCTGTTCCTTTCTACTCCTTCCACAGAAACCAGAAGAGTGGGAAGACAAAGGCAGGGCTGGAGCTGCCTCCTCTCAGGATTTCTTCATGGCTCAGCACTTCTTCATCCGGAGAAGACAGGCTCCAGGAACAATCTTTCTTCTCTCTGGCTTCACTTTCTACTCGGGATGAGCTCCAGTCACGTGGACCTGAGTTAGTATAGACAATAGTAATATATGGTGAAAAGAAGTAAATGCTGAGGCTAGAAATGGTAGTTTTCCCAGGGCTCTCTTCAGGAAATATATTTAGAATTTGAACAATTCTCAAAGCAAATAGATGCCTGGCCAGCCCCCACCTCCATCCTCCACACTCACTCAGCTCCTGTCCCCACACCCACCACATTCTGCTGCTGACTTCACTCACTATTCACCTGGAGCCACCATCATCCTCCAGGATTAGTGAAAATGCATTAAAGCTTTTTCCAATGAAGACACAATGTCCAAAGCAAAAAGATAGAACATGCACAAAGAATTGTACTAACAGTGGAATCTTATCTTCATTCAACACACGTTCTGAGCTGTTGTGGCATACTACGCAATGGGCACTTCTAGACTTTGGTTGTTTTTCTGTATCAATCTTCATTTCCTTTCTTGGGTGCCAGATAAGGACAGGGCTAAGTCTCTGGCCCAGATCTCCTTGCTAGGCTCAGAAAGGTAATTCACACCAGTTGGGCAGAGTGATGGTTACTCTTTGCTATTAACTTGACTGGATATGCCTGGATCACTTCTAGGTATGTCTGTCTTCCCGGTATGTCTGTCTTCTAGGTATGTCTGTCAGGGTGTTTCCAGAGAAGATTGGTAGATATTTAGCAAAGGGAGTGGAAAAGACTCACACTGGATGTGAGTGGCACCATCTCCAATAGGCTGGGGGCTGAGATGGCCTGAAAAAGAGGGGAGAAGGAAGAAATTCAAATTCAACACACACTTGACCTTGAGTGGGTACACTTTTGGCTATTGTTGCCACTTACAGATGCCAGAGGCTGGATTCTTCAACTTCCGAAGGCTGTCTTGAAGCAGGGGACTTCCAGGTTTGCAGCCTCAGATTGGGGCTACATCACTGACCCTTTTGTTCCAGTGTTTCTAGCTTCTTGAACTAAGCAGCTGTGGCTTCTCTGGCTCTCCAGCACACACCAGCAATTGTGGGACTGTTCAGTCTCCAGTCATGAAAGCCAGTTTAAATCCCCTCTTCTCATCAGTATTGACTGACTGTGGAAAGGCTTACCCGTCTCTCGCTCTCTACTTCCCGGGTGCAGAAAACAAGCCAAATAGCCAGATGATTTCCCAGGCGATGTCTTTCAATGGGTGAGATCTGAATGGTGATTGCTGAGCAAGTACCCACCATTCTGAAAGACTGTACCTTCTGTGATCCCCAAACAGCTCAAACCGAGAGACAGCTCAGTGTGCTTTGTGAAATGGTGGGAGACGAAGGGAACAGCCATGCTCACATAACACTGACTAAGTGCCAAGCCCGGTTCTGGGTGTATCAGTTCATTTCATCTTCTCAACCTATGAAATGGGTCTGTCATGATCCCTGTTTTACAGATCAAGGAAGTGATTTTGGAGAAGGTAAATATGAGGCATGATTTAAAAAATACAGTGAAGGTTTAAATTAAACTTTAAAATAATTAGCATTAGTCCCCTCTAAAGCTGTGCCTCTCACTTTGAACATACTCAGATGACCTTGCACTTTGTGAGGCAGTGTGGCAAGTCTTTTCATGAGTGTCTGTACTCTCACTGTCATGGCTATCTCCATGTCTTAAACTGATTCCAAACATTTTATTTTTCATGGCCATCTAGACTTTAGGCAGAGCCAGAAGTTTCATTGTGTCGGGTCCACTTGAATAAGGTAGATGGGGCACATGGAAATATCTTCACAAACCTTTCTTTCTGTTTGATGGGGCTAGGCAGCAACATCTGTATATTTTTTAATATGTATATTGTATATTTTTTAATGACAAAGACATTCTTTAAAAAGAACTTGTCAGAACTACTTCTGAAAGTTGCGAGAATAGTAGGATAAATGTGTTCAAGGCAAGGGGGTAATCTGAGGGCAACTAATGGCCATGTATCTTATTGTAATACATTTTTAAACTTTAAACATCTAACATATATTTTGGCCAAATCTGGTATCTGGTAAATAATGCAGCTCCTCCGTGTGAGCTCAGACAAGTGTGGCTCCAAAAGCCCTTGTCTCCTGCCTCTTGATCACTCAGGTTGAGGGCACACAGCTATGCCCTGACCATGAAGAGATGTTTTCAGCGGAGGCTCTGATCTCTAGTCAGTCTATGAGGGCAGCAAACAGAGAGGGCAATAGATGCCACTCAGCATTCAGTGTGCAGCAACATCTTCCAGGGACTTCTGTCCTGGTGTGGAGATGGGGGCAGGCTTTCGGGCGAGTCCCCTTCCCCTCTTTGACTGCAGACACAGGAGTGAGTCAGCTCTGACTCCCGACCAGGCCTCCAGGTGGCCATCAACCACCCACCTCTTATCTCTCCTGTGCCTGTCACTCAGCCTGAAGCCAAGGCCCAGATGTCTCCTGGAACAGTCTCTTCCAGATGGCTAAAACATATCCCTTCACACCTCAGGTATGATCCAGCTCCTTGGCCCAAACTTCAGCTATTCCTTTTATTTCTCATTTCTTCTAAACCCACAACCACTTATGGCAGAGACACCTAAACTGAGCCCTCTAGAACCTGACTTTGGATGAGCATTGGTGAGATCTGAGTAGAGGGAGGTCTGAAGTGAGATGATGCAGCCTGAGTGTTACTTGGCATTTCTTATCCTTTGTGAAGTAGCAAATTACCCACTGGCCTCAGAGAGGATGACAGCTCCTTATGCAAGGCTACCTGTTTAGAAAAGAAATTAACTCCATTCCATTCAGATAAGGCACACAGGCCTGGCTGTCAGCCCTTCTTTGAAGCAAATGCCTCTTGAGTACTTACTGTGTAGCTGGCATTGTGCTAGTATTTAACATACCTTGCCTTATTTACTACTCAGATAATCTGTAGGAGAACTTTAGGAAGAAATGTGCCTTCTCTAAGGTCATATGACTAATCAGTGCTAAGACTGAAATGTAAACCTAGGTGTGGCTTTCCCTAGAGTCTTTTCTCCCTCTAACACCCTGTGGTGGCACTGAGGGGACCCGGACAAGCTCAGCATCCTCACAAGCTCCATCAGTACCTTCTTCAGCAGAGTCATCTCAAAAAGAGACAAATCTTGGCCACCACTAGAGCCACCACTACTACGACCCCCTTCACAAGACAGAGCTTTCCAACTCTCCAGTTCTACACGGCTGACTGCTTTTCTCTTGCCTGTCTACTTTCCCAGGCAGGGACCATGCCAAGGAGCGAACAAAGCCCCATTCATTGTGACTCTCCCCACCCCCACTCTGCCCTGCTTCCCTCCTTAGCTGCCCACCTAGAAAGTTCCAACCAGTTTCAGCATGAGCCTGAGGGCCTGTCTCGCTGTTCTCCATCCCCTCCAGGACAGCACAGAGAGACAGCCTCAGAGTCCAGGGCTAGAAAGACACTTGGCAGCCACTGGGGCCTCTCAGCCAGGTAGCATCACCTTTCCACTCCTCTTGGGCAGTCTCCAGCCACCAGCTGACCTGGGCATCCCCCATGTCTGGGCCCCCTCATTCTGCCGTCAGCCATGACCTCCTGCAGGTTGGCACGCTGCCCTCAGTGGAGAACAATAACACGTTATGGTCTGCAAGACCTCAGACATAACATGGCTCCATTGTTTTGAGTGTGGAAAATGATCTCACACTAACCCTGAGAACCAAGGTTATCCTTAGTGTCTCTGCAGTACTGGGCCTCCTTTGTTGAAGAATTCACAGTAGCTCCCACTCTTGTTTTATGCCCAACAACGCATTCTTGTGCGTCTTCCTCCCTCTTCACTCTTCCTACCTTCTATGGTAAATGGAACAATGGCTTCCAAAAATGTCTACATCCTTGTCCCTGGAGCCTATAAATGTGTTAGGTCATGTGGCAGAGAGAAATAATGCTGGAGGTGGAATTAAGTTTGCTCATCAGCTAACCTTAAAATTGAGAGATTTTTCTGGATGATCTACTTGCACCCAGCATCATCCCAGAGGCCCTAAAATGTGGAATGGAGAAGTAGAAAGGGTGAGAGTGATGCCCTGAGGAAAGACCTTGAACTGTTGCTGGTTTTGAGCAAGAGAGGAAAGAAACCATGGCCACAGCCTGCAGGAGACTTCCTGCTGCTAACAGACCCTGTCGGGAGCATCCAGGAGTGCAGCCCACTGCCCCTGGCTTTAGTGTAGTGACACATTTCAGACTCTGGCCTCCAGATCTGTGACTGAACCTCAGCCAGCAGTTCTTCCTTGTATCTTCCAAGTGCAGGTCACTCTTTCAACTCGAGTGTTTCTTCCACTTCTCTCCTTTAGATCTGCTTGCCTTCTCTCTCTTTTTTTTTTTTTTTTTTTTTTTTTTGAGGCAGGGTCTCGCTTTGTAGTTCAGGCTGGCCCTGAGCTCAGCCTCCAACTCACATCACAGCAATCCTCCTGCCTCTGCCTCCCAAGTGTTGGCATTACAGGCGTGAGCCACCACACCTGGCACTGTGGTATGTGGTACTGGTTGCTGCTGGGTGTGAGTCTCCAGGCCCAGTATGGTATGTGGTTACCGGGATCGAACAGGGGCCCTTACGCTTGCAAGACAGGGGCTGGAACTACTGAGCTATATCCCTGGCCCCTGCTGGCCTTCTCTTATCCTGAATTCTGCTCCTAACTGTTCCCCTCAAAAAGCTAACATCCCACAAAGGACCAATGTTTATCACTACAGACCTCAGAGAGCTGCATTTTGTCCCCCAGGCCTGGCCTAGATCTGGGTACAGTAGAGAGCAGGCTCACTACCTTCTGGGACTTCTTGGTTGCTCTGCTCTGCTGCCCCTAGAGTCTTTGCATTTGGGATTTTGTCAGCTGGAATCAGACTGACAGGCCATTGCCTCACTTGTACGGACCTTTCCTTCACGCCCTACCATGTCTGAGCTGGGCCTGAGCAGATGGGCAGGCTCACAGCCTGCTCTAGTTAAAGTCGAGAAGAGCTCAAGCCAGAGGGAGATTCGCCTCTGCTACTCCCACCCCTCCTGAGAGTGACCCCGCCAACCCACGCCTGCTCTTTTGAAGTCTTCCTCTTGTGGTAGGTCCAAGCCTACTTGGTGGAAATGGCCCTCCTCGCCATCCTCTTTCTGGTATTCTGAGAGTGCTGGCCTCTTGGCAGCCTCGTTTCTTGGCCAGTTTGTACACTTTGTCTCCTTCCATCACCTGCCACCAGAGGCGCTCAGCTGGGTCAGGCCAGAACAGGCAAGAAAGAGGTCCATCTGCAATGAACAATCTGGCTAAAGAAGCCTGAGTTGGGCCTTACATACAACCATAACTGGCATCTTGCTGAGGACTTTACCTTGGTGGAAAATCGGCCCCCGCACCAACCACTGGAGCAGGCCCACCCAGAAGGTGGGAGCTTGTGCCAGTTTTCCAGGGCTATGGCCTTCTCACCGTCAGGGAACAGGGCACACTGCGTGTTATGGTTGGGACAGTCTCCTCCCTGGGGAAAGGGGGCATGCCTAATAGGGCTATCTTATCATGACCTCAGCTGGCAGTACAAGTTCCAGACAGTCTGACCTGGAAACAACTTTGAGCTAAGCACTCTGCCAGCCACTTCATCCTACACCCTCAGAGGTTCCCACACTGAAGCCCTCCCTATGGCCTCCAGGGAAATGAGGATGGCTGGGTGACATTTCTGCCATTGCAGGGCACAATCCCTAGCAGAGTGAAGGTCACGGATCGAGTGACGTAAGTGGGTAAGTCAGAGAGATCCTCTGAAAGCCTGAAGCACCATCCATTTCTTTTTTTTTTTAAGGTTTTTTGTTTTTAGGTTTTTTGAGACAGGGTCTCGCTTTGTAGTTCAGGCTGGCCCTGAGCTGAGCCACAAACTCACATCATAGCAATCCTCCTGCTTCTGCCTCCCCAGTGCTAGGATCACAGGCATGAGCCACCACGCCCGGCACTGTGGTATGTGGTACTGGTTGCTGCTGGGTGTGAGTCTCCACACCCAGTATTGTTATGTGGTTATGGGGGATCAAACCTGGGCACTTGTGCTTGCAAGGCAGGCGCCAGAACCTCTGAGCTAACTCTCCGGCCTATCAATCTATTTCTTGCCTTGGGCCAGCCAGCAGGTTGGCCATTTCCTTCCTTCTAGTCTGCTCAGATTCAGCCTGCAGCTGTCTTCCACCAATGTGAATCCTGAGATGCCTCAGACAGGATCTGTACTCTTGTCCTACTGAGGGAGAAGGCAATAGCACCTTCCATTGGCCTCCACTTCCTGTTGTCATTCATCTCATCCCAAATGCAGGCCTGGCCTTCCACTAGCCCGGTGTCTCCTCTCAGGCACATGGCTGGACCCAAGGAACAGTAGCCAGCCATTACCCAGTTCCAGACCTCATCCTGCCTCCAAGAACACAGTGGCTTCATCTGTCACCCTCCCCTTGACGGGGGTCTCAGCCAATTTACTGGGAGAAGGGAGGGCATCTTCCTGGGCCCTCACTAGACACCCAGCCTATGTGCCAATTAAGGAGCTGAAATTTGGGATTCTTCTCTGTGGAGCTAAGCAGAAGAAAATGTTGGCCTCTGATAAATGTTTCCACAATGGGGGGCATTTCTTAGTCTTCTCTTCAATTCTGTAGATGCTGATTCCCAGGGAGACCGTGGTGCTGTACCCAGCTTCCTACACAGTGACAGGTTCCCTAGCTGCCCTTCGCTGTATCTTGAGGGCTGGCTTCACTCTTATAGTCAGCCTACACCTCGATGGGGCTGCTGTGCTCCTCGCTAGTGTCCCTGGTCCCTCTCCTATTTATACAACTCCCCCAATATTTCCCATATTACAAGCATTTGAGTGCTACCATCCAGAGCTGATCTACAGCCACAAACCATCTGTGCTGTCACTCCCTTCAATAGTTTTTCTTTAAATTGGCTTACATACTTATTAGTTCAATTATTTTATAAGGAAACTACTAATTCCTGTTACACCTTTCATTATGTTCATCATAATAAAACCCCAGGAAACAGGCTATGATGCATGGCCTGAGATGATTGCCTGTACCCACACCATTTGTCATCTTTTTGTGCACGAGTTAGAAATGACTCCTCTCCAAGTCCCCACTCTCTTCTCCCTTCCCAACTCCTTTCCCTGTCTCCTTCCTGCCCAGCTCTGGGGAGCCAACGGGACCCTCCCTCTGTTTCCTTTTCCAGGCCAGATGACCAGACCTTTTCCTTATTATTCTCTCATCAAGCTAGGACCCCTTCCTAACCTGCCCAGCACTTGGACAGGAACCAGCTGTACGGCCAAGGATGCTTTACGGCCTCCGACATCCAGCTATCACCTGGGATGGACAGGTACACCTGATCCAGTCAGGGAGGTGGCCAGTGAGTTTCATAATTATATGATCCAGTGTCTGGAAACCACAAACAAGTACTTAGAAAGTGAAATTACAGTCTTTAGAGTATGAGGTGTAGCAGCGGCAGCTTCTGACTGAGAAGCCAAAACAGCAGGGCCTGGAGAAGCTTTGGAAGATTCAGCCCAGGTATGGTGGTTGGGGGAGGGGCTGGGGTGTTCATTCCCACACGCAGCATCTAACTTGAGTTCTTTAAGGGAGGAAAAATTCCTGGAAATCTTGCTTCAAGGGAATTTGTCCTGTCCCTGGGTCCTGGCATCCTCGTTGGCCTCGATTTTCTCTGGAGTTCCTGCTCAGTCCACCATGCTGGATCCATCTCTCCCCGACCCCAGCCAGGCCCTCCTTCAGGATCCTACATAAACTCCTTGACTTCTCTGGATGCCTCAGGGCCCTCATTGCTCCAGAACTTGATCTGTGCCTTCAGATACCAGATGTGAGAATTCAGAGGGAGATAGGAAATATCCTCTCTGGCACACTCAGCACTGTTTTGGACAAAAGACCATGAGCTGCTGTTTCTAGACGTGACCATAAGCATATCTCACAGCTTCCTCTGGCTCTATATTCCCTTGTGTATATAAGATAGGGTACCCAGAGGGCTGCTGAAGAGGATTTAATAAGCAGATATTTTAAACAGACCAAGATCCCTCCATACCCAAGAGCTATTACTATCACTCCTACCTTCAAAGTCATATCTATTTCCTGTTCCCACCCCCCCTGAAGGGTTCTGCTCCTCCTTTTTCACATCCCATCCTCCTGTCCTTTGACACCTAGAGCTTGGCCCAGGTGCTATCTCTTCCTCACTTGGTTTCCTCACTGTCGATCCTGTACCCAGGGATCCCTTATACCTAAGCAAGAGAGGCTTTTCCTGTTCCTCATAAATATAAAAGCAGCTTTAAATGTGCATGGATATAAATTAGATGCTCCTTGATTTATAATAAGTTTAAGTGCTAATAAATTCACTACAAATTGAAAATATAAGTCAAAAATGCACTTAACACACCTAACCTCCAAACATGCTAGCTTAGCAACATATTATACTGGACAGTATCAACTGCTTGCCCTCTTGGCCGCTTGTCTCACTGGGAACTGTCACTCATTGTCACTGCCCAGCATTAGTGTCTGTCAGTCAGCTGTCCGTTACTGTGATAAATACTTGAAATAATCAGCTTATAAGGATGAAAGTTTTGCTTGGCTCACAGTACTGGAAGTTCTTGTCCACGAGTTGGTTTATTGCTACCAGGGGTCTCAATATCCTTTCAAGAATATGCCTCTTTTGAGGGGAGGCCCTTCAGTTACCTAGAGAAGTCTACACCCCTTGAAGGCTCTCCTCCTCTCCAAAGTGCTCTAGACTGGCAACTAAACCTGTAACACACAGCTTTGGCAGATGTTTAAGATCTGAGCTATAGCAGCATCATACATCATATCACTAGTCCAGAAAAGGTTCAAAATTTGAAGTCTCACCTCTTCTGAACATGTATTATTTTCATAGCATGATAAAGTTAGACTGTGCTAAACTGGGGACTGTAGTCATTCTTATTGTTGTGGTGATCACTGTTCTCATCCTCACCTTTGGAGAAAAGAAGGTCAAGACACAAAAGATGAAGGAATGTGCCAAGGGTGGCATGAGTGAGGGCCCAGGCCTGAGCCCTCCCCACACACTGCATCCTTAGCACACCCCTGCCACCTCAGTCCTCATCAGCATGGTAGCCCCTGACATTCAGCTCATTGTTTCTGTGTATGCTTCCCTTCCTCTCTCTGTCTCTGTCTCTCTGTCTGTCTGTCTGTCTGTCTCTCTCTCTCTAACTTTTGATGGTTTTCTACACACCATGCAGTTGAAACCAGTCTAGTGTGATTCCTTACCTAGATGAGCATGAGGAGGGACAGAGAGGTGGCACAGTCAGCACGGAGACAGGGTCCAGGCTCACCTGGAGCAGCCAAGGAGATGAAGAGCAGCACAGATGGCTTTCCTGCAGCCAACTCTACTCCTCACAAGCACTGGACTTACTCTGAGAGGAGCTCTTCCTTCTGCAAAACTGTCCCTTTCTTCTATGAAATGATGACAGTAGTAGATGAAAACAGCTGCATATTTAATGTGCCATTTTGGTGAGAGAAAGTGTTTGCCCCATTGTCAGGTTTGAAAGCCTGGCCAGTGCTGGGCTCAGGGTTTGTCCCAAGTGGCCGGATCTCTGACGTTTGCTCCATATTTTGGTCAGACCAGGTGCTGAGGCTTACCCTGTCTACCCAGAAGCAGTGAAGGATACTCAAAGGGTGGTGGCTCAGCTGCCCCCTGCCAAGTTGAGAAGATGCTCTCTGTTCCCTCTGACAGGGATTAAGAGAGTCCAGACCCAGAGAGCCTGGGAGTCACACTAGACTGGATGGGGTTGTACAAAAGGTCCACCTGGTCTGTCTGGCTTCAGAGGGTGCAGTGTTCCCAGCATCCTGTTCTGTAAACCGGCCTCAGCCTGCATGGGGCCCTTTTGTGTAACACTCCGCTTGTTTAGGGGGAAAATGGGACATGAGTCTTCCCATCACCCACTCCTGTCCCATCCATCTCTAGAGTGGTCTGATGTTATGATTCATCCCTCTTTTATTTGTTTGGTGGATTTTCCATGACAGTCCTGAGGCCCTGCTCTCCTGATTTGGCTGGCTTCCAAGACCATCAAAGCTGCATTCAAACCAGAAGTCGGGTCGCTGTGAGGGCAGCTAGCTCTCTACAAGTGCACATTCTCATTTCTCCTGGATAGAAGTAACCCTGGATGGTCTGTGCGCCCAAAATGGTGGTTAATGGCTGTCCTCAGTCCTGAACCATCAGCAGCTCCTCTGTCCACCTATTAGCACCAGCGATGGGCTAGGATCATATTCTAGTCTAGAAATGAAGAAACAAAACACAGTCCAGGCAGAAACCTGGGCTTAAATGGCTCATCCATCTCGAGCTGGCTTTGTGATAAGGCCACACCAAATGAGGAACCCTAGAGAACCAGGCTGCTGTGGGCAGGCCAGGGACCTGGAACTCTTAGCCCTAAGAAGGCACAGGGCTGAGGGTTCTGGGTGAGAGGTAGCCATTAGCTGGGTAGTGTTGTGAGTGGGCGAGGATAATGTGTGAATCCTGTGTGCTACAGGGTAGGGCTTAGACACAAGGTGGAACTTTCCTGAGACTAGGATGCTCTTCAAAAAGACAGAAACCAGAGCTTCTTCAAAAAGACAGAAGACACTTCTGTCCAGGGAGGTTGCAGAGATAGCAGCCCCCACACTGAGATGTGAAGAAAGGACCATGTACAGAAGAACCCACTCCCACGAGGAAGCCATCACCTTCCCCCTTCTGACCCCACAAGATTCATTTGAGTGCTTCTTCACCCAGAAATCTGAGTAAACCAACCTTCCACCATTGTCCAAGGTAAATCCACCACCTTCCACTGGCACCTCCCTGCCTACCACCACCTCCTCCAGCCTCCTCCCAGGCTCCTCCACTTTGAGTCTCTACCTGGAGCAGTACTGACTTTGTGACCCCACGGACCCAGAACAGCAGACAGAATGGATCTGGGAGCCAGGTGCTGCCCTGAAGACCTGTCATTGAGGGTGGGGTCTCTGGGACCTAGATTGGCAATGGTGCCAGCCTCAGCAGGCACCTTGCAGTAAGCAGTCCAAGGAAAGGGAGGGCAGGCCAGGGCCTGGAACCCAGAGACAGCAGGCTTCAGCTGACAGAATGTGCAGAAGTTCTGATAGGAAAAGGGCAGGGAGCCTGCAGGGCATCAGGGAGGGTGAGAATGTGCAGAAGCATCCGGTTCCCATCCTGGGAGGCCAGACAGTGATGTAGAAAGAATGTGGGTTCTGGAGAAACTGACTTCACTGAATCCTGCCTCTGCAGCCCTGGATCTAGCATGTCTCTGTCTTCGGAATGACAGCACCTATTTCAGAGCCATGATGGGGGAGTGCACAGCCTCTGAACCCTAGACCTTGGGAGACCCAAGACCATAGGCACTCTGATTGCGATGTAGGAAGGGCCATGGGAATGAGGCTCTGTGGATGGAGGACAGAGGTGAGTAGTGGTCAAGGCAGGGAGGTTTTTAGCCACAGCAGCAGAAGTCCCCATGTGTCATGGGACTCTTGTTAGACTCCTCAATCTCCAGAGGTGGCCTGAGTACGCCAAACCCAATGTCTGTAACCTGCATGACCCACAGCAATCCCCAGTTGCCCCAGCTTGGTTGTAGTGTCCGGCTTGGCCTGCTGTGGGACACTCTCCATCTGGATGTCCTAGGGCAGGCTAGACATCCATGACAACCTAGGGTCAGAGCCCCATGGGGAGGAAAGGTAAGTCACCTTCAACCTTGGAGAAAAAAAGCTAGCTTATGAGGTGGGAGCTTTCCCAGCACCCCACCCCCACATTCTTTCCAAGTTCATCCTATTCTTGGTATCTTTCCATCTCATCTTTAGTCTCTTCTTCAAGACCTTCCTGAATTTGTTGGCATGATAGCCTTTATTTTTGTACTGACTAGTTTCAATGACCAACCTCTATGCACCATCGTATTCTGCCTCCTTCCTCTTTTTCTCTTCATAGTCAAGTTGACTTTGTGTACCCACCCCTCACTCTCCTGATAAACTCCTACTTCAGCCAAACTGATGAGTCCCAGGGCTCCCCTGAGCCTTTTGGGGAAAGACTTTCCACTCACACCCATCAATACGTAAAAAGACTTCTTTTACATCTTTATCTTACTTGACCCTTCTGTACAGTTTACTCCTCTTCATCCTTTTGTTCTAGGGTATTGTTTTCTTTCAGGATTCCTGATCTCCTGCTGGTTCTCCACCTACTTCTCTGACCTCTCCTTTGCTGGATTTTCTTCCTCCATTTGCCTGTGCCCCAAGGCTCTGTTCTAGATCCTCAAATCACCGACAAATTCTACCTTTCAAATCTCAGTCCCAGAACTGTTGAAATTTCACTAAATGCATAGAAGTAAAAACCACCTAATGAGAGACTGGGGTATAAGGCATCCAGGGAGGGGAGCCAAGCCACCTAGGGGCTGGGAATGGAGTGACAGCACAAAACAGGTTCCAAGGGCCATCTCCAAGGTCACCAGTCATCTCCTTTCAGACCAGCAGGGGCAGGCTTTGCAACAGGGTCTCCACCAGCACTGCAGAGAGCTGACGCCCCCATCCAGACACGTCTTCAAAAAGCATTTGACCTAGTGTACTCATCCCCTTCCTGGACACCTTTACTTGGTTAGCTACAGACAGGCACCTTTAAGTCAGTGTATCTCAAGTGCCACAATCCCCCTTCATAACCTGACCTTCCTCCTATGTTCCCTTTCACTATGATGGGTATTCCTGCCTCCCCAGCCACCCAAGCAAGAAACCTCAGTGTCGTTCTAGATTCCAACCCCTTTGTCTCTCACAAGCATCGTGGCATCCAGCCTCCAAGATGGTCTCTACTGATTCTTGGCATGTCATATTGATATATAACCTCACACTGGATAAGATTCATCTGTGTAACCTCAGGTATATTGTGAAAATGACAAAGTGTGAATTCCAAAGGCCAGGACCCACATGTCACTGTAGCTTCCTCTATGTTCTCTTTGGGCTGTTTGCTCTAGGGGAGACTGGTTGCCACATTGTGAGGACCCTCCGGTGGTCTACAGAGAGGCCCAGTAAGGAACTTTTGCCTTTTTGTCAGACGTCAGCACCACCTTGCAAGCACATAAGGGACCATCTTGAAAGTGGTTCCTCCAGCTCTGAGGCCTTGGCAGGAACACGCTCTGCCCAGCATTTGAATACAGCATCACATTTGAGGAACCCTGAGACAGGACCTCCAACCAACTTCCTCTTGAATTCTAGGCCCAGAGAAATGGGGTGAGATGGCAAATGATTATAGTTTTATTATTGAAATAATGTGTTTTGCAGCACCAGATAACTAGCAAAGTCTTCTACACCTCTAGCAGCCCTTGTGGTTCCCTTTCCCATGGCCTTCTCTAGAAGAAGTCTGGAATCTGGGTATCAGTGGTCTCTCTTGAATTTCCTTCCAGTATCTACTTTAGTTTTTGTCTCTTCTCTGAACTCTACCAACCCACCTTCTTTCCTAAAGCCAGACTAAGGCTTCTGAAACATAAATCTAAATGTGTTTAAGACTCTTTTCTACCTCCACATTTTGTTAAATTGAAGTCACAGTGCAGCAGGCACCTGTAAACCAGCCCTATCTCTCTTCCTGGTCTTTCTTCTGTGGAAGCTCACTCACTGTCATCCCAAGTCATCACCAAGCATACCTTGAAGCCATCTTGCTTTTACTCTTGCTACTCCCTCTGCCCTCTCTCCACTCTCCCTGGGCAGAGTCCCAATCCCCAAGTAAATACCCAGCTGCTCAAGTGGGGCTGTTCCACCAGGTACTTTGTTTCCAACAAGAAAGCTTAAGGAAGACAGGACCCTGCCCACCCAGATAACCGTGTGAACCTTGAAGCCTAAAGGAATGGTGCCAATATTCCTCATTCCCTCCCCCAAGCTGGATGATAAACCAGCAGCAGTCCACAGCATCCCACCCAGAATGTGCTCCATCTCATCTGGTAAACTGGCAGCATACAAAGAACTTCCGCTGCTACATTTGGGGATACACCAATTTTTAAAGTTTCTTTATTTGAACATTCTTCCTGCCATCTCACCTCATTTCTTACTGCTGGGCAGAGAGCAGGGTGGTAGCAGGCAGCAGGTGTGTGTAAGCCATCACTGAGGAAATGGCTGCTTTTGCCCAGGGCGAGGAACACACATGTGAACACATATGCTTGTGCACACCCTCACCTGGCCAACCAAAGAACCAAACTTGTCACCAAGTCTTGATCTGCCATCCTCCTCTGCCTCCATCTGCTAGATGGTGCCATGGACTTCTAGGCCAAGAGCAGCCAGGAGGCTCTGGCTGGTGGCTGCCTCTTGGATAGTGGAGGTTTTGAGGCTACTTCTGTGGCCTTGCCCTAAGCCATAGCTATACACTGATGTTCAAGCTGCCAGCCCAGCTCACAGAGCCCTTCCTCCAGGCCTCCACTTCCATCTGCTGTTCTACTGCCTCTTATTCCCTCAGCCCCATGGGACTCTTCTCCTCTATAACAGAAGCTTCCTGCCCTGCTCCAAACAGTACCATGAGCATGGACTTATGGATATTTAAGTTTTTTGTGGTTTTTAAAACTTTAATGCTTTCTTAATTTATTAGTATTTTTCTAGCGACATCTCCTTTACCAATTTACATCAAAACATCACTTTGGATTGGAAGCTGCAGCAAGATATTGACATTTCATTGATGCAATTTGACTACCATGAGCATGGCTACCTGGCAAAGGGATTGGTGCCTGCTGGGTATAGAGACTTCCCTGCCCTTTTCCCCTTCTATCCACTCTATAACCAGAGACAGAGAAGTCTGAGAATCTTCCACCCGCACCTTTTACATCTCTCCCTTCCTGGCATGGCCAGCAATCATGGTAGTAGTCAACAGGAGCACTCTGGGAGGTGCCAACTGTACCATCACTGAGGCTCAGCCGGGCCTGATTCCAGAGAGGACCCCAACTTGAACTACTCCTCTCAAGTTTGAGCATCCAAGAACTTGCTACACGTTTTATCATCCAGCTCACAGATACAGGGTGTTGGACTCCGACCAGCCCCACCTGCTCATGCTGACTCCCAGGAGACCAGGCAGAGAGGAAAGGTAGGACAAACACATATCCTTCAGGAAAGACCTCATCCTACAAAGAGGGCTGGGTCCACGTCAGAAGCACAGTCATTTATCAACAGTTTATACCTCCATCAAAAGCCACAAGCCAGGCTGTGGACACTGCCTGTCTCTTTCTCTCCCGATCCTCCCACACTATGTTCCCCACTCCATAGCCTGCTGTCCCAATAGTCCCACCACATGGGCTCAGTTTGTTTTTTTGATCTACAGAGAAAACTGAACTGGCAATACAAGCCACAGGCAGTATCCAGTGGTGTATTTGTTGGGGTGTGTGCTTGTGCCATGCATGTGCATGTGTGCTGTGCATGTGTGTGCATGAGAGTGCATCTGAACTGTAATACACATGTGTACTTTGAATACACAGAGACTAAGCCATGAGATTGCGCTATTTATTGAGATGCAACAGGAAGGGCCTTAAAGAATACAGAAGAAGTGAGTGGTAACCCTCTTCTCTGTTTCTGAGTACAGAAGAGAGAAGAGAGAGACCCAGAGTTGTGCTTGATCCCACTCAGAATGAGCAGTAAGGCTGCGCCAGGATGGGGTGAGCCTGGGTCCCTCTTGCCTGGTGGTCCTTCAGTCCTCCTGAACACAGAGCCAGCCCACAGTAGAGGCCAGCGCTGAGCTGAAGGCCCAGAAGGAGAGGGGCTTCAGTGTGAGGCCCTAGAAGCAGCGGCAGGGCGAGGCCTGAGTTGGGGCAGGCAGAGGAGGACAGGCTGGAGCCCGAGCTGGGCTGCCTGTGTGGCTGGGGGACCACAGCCAAGGAGGAAGTCTGTAGAGGCATGCTGGGAGGACTTGCACCAGGCCTGGTGGTCCAGACCTGTCCAGGCTCAGAAGACACAGACGGGAGAACTGGATTGGCATCCAAAGCCAGGGGCCCAGGGGTAGGACCAGCAGGTTGAAAGTGGGGCTGAGAGTGGGGGTGGGCTTCAGAACTGGGGTCCCGGAGTAGGGGAGGGCATGGACAGCCCTCTTTACCGGCTGCCTTTCTTGGAGGGAGTGCTCAGGCTAGAGCTTTTCCCCAGGGTATCCTTGTAATCACTGGCATTGCTCCGGTTCCTGCCCTCTCCACCGCGGACGCTGCACACACCAGAGATGCAGCTGGTGCTGTTAGCCACGTAGCCACCACTGACGGTGCTGGGACGTAAGCCATAGCCACTGCTGCCACTGGTACTGCTGATGATGGCTGTGGGGGAAAGCTGCATCAGAATCCACTCGGGCACAGCTGGAGTGGCCTCCCTTCCCCAGGACAGACAGGACTCTTCAGTGTTCCGGGTCATATCCCCTCCCTCTCTCCCAGGGAGAACATTCCAAAGACATCTTCTCCCACGCTCTGTTCCTGGCTTCTTCAGCTTGTTCCCAGGCTGACTAAGCCATGCCCACAAATGCTCAGAGGCCCATCTCCTTCATCCAGATACCCACTGTCCTCTGGACACCCATGCATTGCCTCTCTGACAAGCCTCTTTACAGAACTCCCAGACTCCAACCTCCCCTAAAAGTTTCCTCACAACCCACAGGTGTTCAGTGCTCTGGATAACTCTAACCCTGCTGAGAAACCCAAAACTCCAAAACTTGGATGGTTGGCTTGATCTCTAGGTCCCCAAGCTGCAATTTCCAAGCTCAGGTCTGATTGCAAACTCAGCTTCCCAGGCCTCACCCAGGCCTATTTTCTTAGCACCTGCCCTTTGTTTCCCTAATCTCAGTGACAACAGCCATCCCTCTGGGGACAGAGGGCGATGAGGACAAAGGAAATCTAAGAAGGAGACTTATTTCTGGCCATGGCTCTGCCCTTTGGCTTCATGGTCTCAGGCACAGCTTTTCCTTCTCCAGTTCTTAGATCCTTCACCTATACTCATGGGGTGTGAATGAGATCCTATGCCATCTGCAGGTTCTACAATTTTGGATCAAAACACACAAGTACTTACAGATGCTGACGGGGGAAGGATATTCTCCTGACATCCTGTTAAAGAGAGAAGTAGAATAAGAGAGAGTAGCTATCCAATCCATAGTCTTTTCAAAGCTGTTATTCCACTAGCCTGATGTGTGTTTCAGATCCAAACGGGCACCTTTGGAAATTCCAGGACTTTTCTTTGATATAATCAGAGGCTGAGAAAATTTGAGGGGCCATCCTTGAATCTTTGGGGGTAACCAGGTAACAACCTCAGTAAAATAATAGTTTACAAATGGCAGCCCAGGCCCAAATACTCAGCCTTCCCATCATCAGGAAAGCCAGAGTGGCTGCCCCAACTCCCCTCTGACAAAGTCCCAGGACACCTAGACAGATAAGGAAGATGAAAGCAGCGTAATAGAGGAATGAGGTTTTGGAGGGACTGGGGGCAGTAGGAGGACTGAGTGGCCTAACCTACAAAGCATATCTATGGCATGGCATCTCAGAGTCTAGGTTGATAGACACACTCTTGGTGTGAGTAACTCCTCATATCTACTCTTGCTTTGAGTCATTAATTATTAGTGTTCTTTCCGTCATCACCACTCATCACTCCCCAGCTAGTCCTTTTTTCGGGACAAGAATACGTTAGGATTTCTCATTTGGTTCTTCCCACACCTCTGGAGGCCTCCCACACAAGCACACTCAGCCCACCTGCACTCCTCGCTCTCCAGCAGCTTGCGGTAGGTGGCAATCTCCATGTCCAGGGCCAGCTTCAGGCTCATGAGCTCCTGGTACTCGCGCATCATCCGGGCCAGCTCATCCTTGGCCTGGTGCAGGGCACTCTCCAGCTCATCCAGCTTGGCCCGGGCATCCTTCAGTGCATTGTCTCCTCGCTGCTCAGCATCAGCAATGGCTGTTTCCAGGTTAGAAGCCTAAATAAAGAATTAGAGAAGTTAGAGAACTAAAAGGAATCACTGTCTTCATCTGCAACAAAACTCTTAAGATCCCAGGGCAGAGTGGCCCTCTTCCACCTGATGTACACAACATCTCTACTCCAGTGGAGGGGGCTGGCACATTCTCTAACTCCTTGCCCTGTGTGAAGACATGCGTGGTGATAAGAAGTCTTGTATCCCACCCTCCTGAGAGCAGAGCCAATGGAGCACCACTTTTCAGTGCAGAGACACTCACTGAGCTACACTAGACCCAGACTGTGAAGTGAGCGTGAGGACTGGCTTCCTGTTCTCTCATGGAGGGTGAAATCTGAATAAATACAGTGTGATAGTTGCAGTGGCATCAGCTGCCCAAGTGTGTGGACCTGCAGACCAGGGCCATGGGAAGAAGACTCTCCACGAGCAACTGTTACTTCCCAAGTACTCACTGAATGCCCAACACTAGCTCTGCACTGCCCATTCCATTTACATACTTCAGCTCATTTAGTTCCCCTCATGATGAGGACAGGTGACTTATCTGGGGTCACAGAGTTGCTAGTGTTAAAATCCACGGGAGACGGTAGAAAACATGGAATAGAGAGCATAACCAGTCTCCAGGACAAGAGACCTAGGTTCAGAGCAGTTCTGCAATTCATTTCCCCACTGAGTCTCAGTTTCCTCATTTATAACAATGAGAATGGCAACGGTTGCCCCTCGGGGTCTTTGTGGGGATTAAATGTGATAAAAATGATAGGTATTACAGCTTTCTTATTACATATGTGGGCTGCCTCCTCTATTCTGGGAGTTCGACCCTATTAAGTCCTTAGTTAGGAACTTTAATAGGTTCTCCCTGAGCCCATTTCTCCTTGTCAATCATTGCATCAGCAAATGTTTATCAAGCTACTGTTCTGGGCGGCTGGGTCCCTGCCTCCTGTCTGTCTAACATATGCAGGAGAGGGACAGGTGCTGGGAAACTTTAGGAAGAGTGACAAGCACAAGGAAACACAGACACCTGACAAATACACAACTGTGGAGAAGGTCACAGCCCACTCTGTGGGGCAAGAGGAGGATTTCTGAGGAAGAGAGCTTCAAACCAAGGTGTTTGGAATGAGTAGGCAGGAAGTGCCCTAAAGAAAGTCTGCTCGTAGGGTTGGCAATAGAGATCCCTTCGGCCTCCCTCCCTTTTGACAGATATCAGATTGGCTCTCATTCAACTCATCTGCCTTCCTGTCTGCCCGTGGCCCCTGCCAAGGTCCCTCACCTGCTTCTTGGCATTCTCAATCTCTGAGCGGAGCCTCTGGATGAGCCGGGTGAGCTCTGTGATCTCATTCTTGGTGTTTTTGAGGTCATCTCCATGCCGGCCGGCTGCCAGCTGCAGCTCCTGGAACTGAAGATCCCAAAACAGAGCCGTAGATGAGTCGGGAGAATATGTCACAAGAGAACCCAAAGCCTCCAGGTGGCTGATGTCAAGAGGTCACCTAACCAGACACTCTGGGACCACCAAACCCAGCCCACTTGCCAGTTTATGTCACCCCCAGCTCTGCCTCAGCTCAGCTCACCTTGGTCTGGTACAAGGCCTCAGCCTCAGCCTTGCTTCTCAGGGCAATGTCCTCATACTGAATGCGGACCTCATCAATGATGCTGTCCAGGTCCAGGTTCCGGTTGTTGTCCATGGACAGGATGACAGACATGTCACTGATGTGGGACTGGATTTGAGCCAGCTCCTATAAGAGAAGTGAAGGTGGCCTCTCAGCTTGACCACTGTCAAGCTGATGACCTCACCCAAGCAAGCCAAGCAAATTCCAGTATCGTCAGTTGGAACCTCAAACATGTAACTGTCACCTCCTAGGGCAAGTTTCCTGCTGTGCCTCAGACAGATTCTCACTGCCATGTCGTGAGGCCTGCCCCCTCCCTTCTCAATCACAGGACTAAACAGGTAATGGAGAGCTGAGTAGGAGGCTCTCTGTGTCTCTCCCAGAGAAGAGTACTGACTGGCTTCCCACAGAATGGATTGAAGGTTAACACTTACAGCTTCAAAGAGACACTTGTGGAACTTGATGTCCTGGTCCATGGAGTCCACCTTGGCCTGCAGCTCCACCTTATTGGCATATGCAGCATCCACATCCTGCAAGATACCCCAGCCAGTCCCAGTCACTGCCGGTGCAGCCAGGTACGTACATCTACCTCCAGCATGGGCACCTTGATCAGGAAGGTAGTGATCCTCCCTCCTCTGTGCAGTCCATGAAAAAGCTGAGGAGCTAACGGTCCAGATCCCTCCTCCCAGCCCATCCTGGGAATCCGCTCTACCACCAGCCATGGGATGCCCCTCTCAGGAAGGCAGCCTTCCCAAGGCCACCATCGAAGACATCCTGTGACCTCTGGACCAGGTCCCCTGGCTTCGGGGGAGGCCCCTCATGTAAGGTCCCTTTCATTTCTCCTCTTGGAAATCCTTCATCACTATTCCTGCATTCACTCATGTGAGACTGGGGGCAGAGCACACTGGAAGGCTGGGCCCCTGGTGTCAGCCAGTCCCTGTACTCAAGGCTGCCCTCCCCTCACCTTCTTGAGCAGCACAAACTCGTTTTCTGCAGCTGTCCGCCTGTTGATCTCCTCTTCATACCTGTGAGAAGGCTGGAAGTCATTGGCTTATTCCTTGTTCCCCAAGGCAAGGAGAAGCTTCTCACTGAGACACAAAAGGACTGGGAGCTATGAGCCCTGAACAGTGGGGCAGCCAGGCAAGGAAGGCTTCCTGGATGGAGAAACAGACCAGGTGCAGGAGAAGGTGATTGTTGAAAATCCACCTTGAAGAATGTGGAGTGAATGCCTCCAGGAAACCTCAGAGGACGCAAGAAATAAACCGTCTCTCTTCCTTTCTACAATGAAGAAAGCATCACCCTGGATGGAATATTCCCCATGCCTGTCTTCAGTCACCTCCCCAGACTAGTCGGGGAGGTGGACATACTGAACCTCTTCTTCAGATGAAGACTTGGGAGCTCTAGCATGTGAGACAGGCTTACCCATGGCCTCTCACCCAGAGCCAGAAATAATCTTCTAGCCATGTCCCAGCTGATTCAGCACATATCCTGAGTCCCAAGTCAGTAGATTGGGAGCAGGCAGCATGTTCTAGACTTGACAAGGTGATTCTACTCAGCATGACCAAAACATCACCTCTTACCTCCAGGAATTTTAAACTGGGATGACTGCCAGGGTCCTTTAGAGGACCTGAGGCAGGTATCCAATCACAAGGGTCCTTCTTCACTCACCTCTTCTTGTAGTCCTCCACCACATCACGCACGTTCCTCAGCTCTGAGTCCAGCCTCACTCTGTCCCCAGATAGTGTCTCCAGCTGCTTCCTCATGTTGCTGATATAGCCTTCAAGAATGGGCTCCAGGTTGTTCTTACAGTTGTTCAGGTCCAGCTGCTGCAGCAGCTCCCACTTGGTCTCCAGCACCTGGTTCTGCTGCTCCAGGAACCGCACCTGGAAGTGAATGCCCAGCTACAGTTGAGCCTCAGACAGTTGCACCTGTGACTAAAGGTCACTAAAAATGCTGTGTCTCTGATTTCCCTTACCCTTCACTGCAGCTGCATTGGGTAGAGGAAAGTAGCCCTGCTTAATGGAGAGAAAACTGAGACATGGAAAGCATCACCTCTTTCCAAGGTTTCCTAAGTTGTGGAGTCCAGAACAGAAACAGACATGTGTCCCTCTACTTCATGCATCCAATCACCAGGGCCACCATGCCCAAACCAGGGCAGGACATGAGGCTACCTGGAGACACTAAGACAGTACCACCCAGCCCCTTGTTTTCAGACAGAGTGACCATTTCATGTCAGGTCAAACTCAGGGACCCTTGGGTCTAGAGCTTTTGAATTATTTTCAGCTCTTCTCTCAGGCTCCAAGCCCATCATTGCTCACAGCACCTCCCTTCTTCTCTACAGCTAACATGGCACGTGGAGCAAGAGAGTGAGGGACTCCCACCAAGCCAGGAAGCTCACCACAGGGAGCTGATCTGCATGAACGTCCCTTGTCTGACTTAGAGGGTCACAATGTTTAAAACTGGACTTCTTTTAACCTATGTGAGTACAGCTACTTTTTAAATAAAGTTCTGTTCTCCAAAATCAGAAAACATGGGCAACAGGAACACTGCTGAGACAGCACTGAGACAGAACTATCCACCAGTAGGTCATCCAGCTCTCTTTTGATTTAACCAAACTTGATTTCTTCATAGATGTCCACGAGCTAAGCCTTAAGCACAAAGTAAACCTACATCCAGGAAACCACAGGACATATCTGCACTACTGGACCCATTGAGCTGTTGACAGATTTACCATCTTCTCTAGCAGCCTAGAGTGAGGGATTGCACTCCTCCTAAGATTAAAATCATAAGGAACAGTCTAGAGTTTGCACCTCCTTCCCCTTCCCTCTGGGCGGACTATCTCTGTGAACAAATCTTTCTTATGTCCACCTTTTTCCATGTCTCCAGACATCCCTCATTTGACCATTGCAGAGTTAGCCCCACCTCCAAGGCTGAGCAGGAGGCCGGAGGGCATCCTCTAGGAGGGAAGGCTAGAGCTTTGAGGGCAGGATCATCTCTGAGCTCCCACTGCCCAGACTTCAACCTCAGTGGCCTGTGTTTGATGTCTGACTGTTACAGAGCCAACAGAACCTTCTAGTCTCTTCCCCTGCATCTGGAGGCAGGAAACTGAGGATCTAGCCCCTCTTCCCATCCTCCTCATAGCCCTGGACCCAGCATTGACCTCCTGACTTTGCTGACTCATAAAACTGGGATAATTATTTCTTATCTACCCTAAATCTGGAGTCTGTCTGGACTAGAAAATCTCCTGTGCTCCTTTCTAGACCCATGATTCCTTTTTCAGTACTCCCTCCCCTACCTTCTAGAGATAAAAGATAGTAACAAGAACTCCTGTTTCTTTGGAGTACTTAGTGCTTGTCAGGCTTTGTGCCAAGATCTTCACAAGCATTTTCTTTTCTAAACTTAATGTAAACCTAGGAGGTAGATTACTATCTCCATTTAGAGATGAGGAATTAAAGACCTAGACAAGTAACTTTCACAAAGCCACATACAACAAAAGTCCATGTTGAGGTCAGAGGTGAGGTCAGTTCAGACTTCAGAGCACCATGGAAGCCTCTTTCCCATAGTACTATTTTGCCTCAGAGAGAGGCCTTAGTTAGCTGAAAGACTCACTAGGGGACACCCAGAAATCCAAAGGACCCTGGATGATCATCATCAGTGATGCTCCTCATGCCCAAGCCAAGGGACCAGCAGTCAACTGAGTGAGAGGTTGGGCTTCCCTTCCTGTTCTGGGCTAGTTTCTCTTTTCCTGGCCTTCACTGCACACAATCTACAGGGCCCCTGAGTTTAGCAATGACACCAAGCTGGCCTTCTCTTCCCTTCAGATTTTCTGCTGGTACCCACCTATGCCTCTGCCAGTAGGACCTAAGCCTATTTTTATTCTCTCCGGAAAGATGACACAGAGCATTTTATGCAAGGCACCCTAGTAATAGACAGTACTTTACCAGTCCACAGTAAGTGCCTCCCATAGCAACCTCAAGCCTCCTGCTCTAACAGACTCATATTCCAAGAAGAGAAAAGGAAGTTCTTCATAGGTTCCTTCCGTCCTAAAAGACCCACCTTGTCAATGAAGGAGGCAAACTTGTTGTTCAGCGCCTTGATCTGCTCTCGCTCCTGGGCGCGCACCTTCTGGATCTCGGGGTCCAGCTCCACGTTGAGGGGAGCCAGGAGGCTCTCATTGACGGTGACCTGGTGGATGCCTCCAGGTGGGCACACAGTTGAGCACACAGGCCCCAGAGCCACACTGCCAAAGATGCTGCCAGCAAAGCCACTCGGCCGGCTACGGCCAAATCCAAAACCTCCATTCTTCCCACTGCCACTGGCCACGTTGAGGGAGATGCTCCGGGCACCCCCCAGGTTGTAGAGGCTCCGACTGCCAAAGCCCCCACTCAGCCCTTTGGGCCCTGCCCGGTAGGAGGACGAGCTGCCCCCAGACAGCACTGCAGAACAGCCGCTGAAGCCTCCCTTGGAGACAGCTCCAGGCTTGCAGGTGAATTGGCGACTCATGGTGCTGGTGGAGATGGAGCTTAGATGGAAGAGAAGGAAGGCAAAAATCCCACAAAGGCTCTGCTGGCTGCAGGGAGGACTGGCAGGTGCCTTTATATGTGCTTGGCGCTGGGCTTGAGGATGGGCAGTCAAGAGCTTAATTCGTGGGTTTGGCTTGCCTGGGAGCAAGAAGTCATTTTCTCTGTGCTGAGCTAGAGATCAGGTCTCCCCACCTCTGAAACAACATGAAACCTTCAAATTGCTGGGCTGGCATGCCTCGCTCATATAATTTGGGTCTTATCTAATTAACCTGCTGTTATAAGGTAATTTGCCCCTGGCCTCAGCTCTTCGGGGGGATGTCATGGCACATCACCATCTTGGTCCTGATTAATCTTCTCTGAGTTGCTGGGTTCCTGCCAGGGCTCAGGGAACCGAAATGGCCTTGACTTCCTTGGTTAGGGCAGGCCACTGAGTGGAGTATCAGGGGCCTCCAGCCAGAGATATGTCTTCTTTCCCAGAAAGGGGCAGACTATTTAGATAATGATCCTCCCTGGGCCTCCTGGAGACTTCAACCACACCAGGCAGGAGCTCTTTCTTTGTAGGGATTAGGGATGGAGGGGCCGTACCCCTGGGATGGGACATGAGTAGCCCAGGCCAGCACCAGCCATGGACACATGGCAACTATGTGCTTCTGTATGTTCCCTAGAGACCCAGATGTCCTTATTTCATTTCTCTCTAATACCCACAGTAAGACAGCCTGGGGTTTATGGAGTGGGAAAATCCCCTCACAATATGGAAAGAATGAGAAAAACAGAGGAGAATGGAGTGAGGGTGGGGACTCAACCAGCCAGTGTACAGAGGAAACAGAGAAGCTGGCTCATGGCCTGGATTTCAAGGACACATTCTTGAGTGGTTCATTTAAATATTTCTGTCTCTCCTACACTGTACACCTGCTCATGAGAGTTGAAGCTACCTGAGGACAAGAATCACATGTTTAGCCTGTAATTAAGATGTTGCTTCCAACATGAACTCTTCCTGCCTCACCTGCCTGGGACCAGCGGCTAAGAACAGAGGCTGGCTGGGCCTCCCCATGACACCAGGCCTTAGTGCAGGTTCAGGCCAGAAAAACCCTCAGAGAGGTGAGTAGTGAGCTCAGTGCCATCCTGCTCCTGACAGTCTCCTGTACCTGTCCCAGAGCGTCTGCTGACTCTATCCATCCCGAGTTCCTGGCTCAGGAAGTCCCCTCCTGTGATTTCTTACTCGGCTCATAGCTTGTCTCTGGAAAGTGCCTTCCCCACCTGAAGCCCCCTGATGAGCCGTGACTCTTGGCTGGGTTGGGCACAGGAGGGAGAACCCAGAGATGGGCTTGGCAGGGCTTTCTTTCTCATTTCTTTAGGAGATTGTCCCTCCCTGGTTGCCTTCCCTGGTCCTTCTCATCTTCCAGCCTCCCTCCCCTCTCCTCCCACCCTCTCTTGCCCTATGGTCTTCAAACTGCCTTCCTTGAAGAGGTCTCCTGAGCTCTGCTTACCTCCCACAGCCCCGAGCATGTTCCTGGCTGTGACCCTGTGAGCATCTCTCGTGATTTCTTCTGAAGGCCACATCGCATGTCATCCCACCTCCACCTTCACATGGACGGTAGACCCAGATCTGAGGTCACTTTGCACATTTCTTCCCCCCCTCCTTTCCTTATTCCTTCTTGTCAACCTACACTGAGTACCCAGCATCATGCAAGTACTGGGGACACCAAACGCTGAAGACTTCAGTGTTCTCGGAATGGCCACTGGCCCTATGGCTGCGTTTCTCTCAGATGCACGGTAGCATCCAGCCCAGCTATCATGTCCTGCATCTACTGCCCCTCCCCCATCTAACCATCCCCTGCCTCCCTGCTTGCTACCTGGTCAGAGACATCTCATTCACTGGCCTCCTCTTTAACTACCTCCAACATTTGTCAAGCTATTCCTTCCTAGCCAGGACCCTTCTCTCCCTATCTCTTCTCACCCAAATCCTTCTATCCAGCTAAAATTCTGCTGGAAACCCTGTCCTCTCTACTCTGCACCCTGGCTCCTCTATGTATCAGGTTCATACTAGTGCTCCTGGAGCCTGGGTGAGGGTCCATGTACCCAGGGACATGTCCCTCAGAAGCCTCCTGGCAGGGCCAGGACCAGCCTCTGAACATCCATCCCAGGGAAGGACCAGTGAACAAATGGCCCCTGGTCAGAGAAGCATGTAAACAGCAGAGAGGGTGTGTTGGGCCTGTGTCTGGAATTGTAGCAGGAGGGATCTAAGGATCCAAGTACCTGAATCCCACTCTGCCATTCTCTTTTGCTTCACCTTTGGGAGCCTCAGCATCCGCCCCCCCAAGAATGAGACAATAAACTCTAGTCCAAAATTGATAATAATTACATGTGTTTATCTATATAAAGTTTTCATACATATCTGGTATAAATTTAATGTCCAACAACTGTCATCAGTGACTAAAAGTAAGGAATAAAGCAGAACCTACCCAGTCCTCCCTCCTTCCTTCCTCTCCTGGGGTGTCTGACTCAGGTACATTCTTGCTTAGTGGCATTATATGTAGAGAACATGGAGAGGATAACATACCCATAGACCCAAGCTCTCCACTCAAACCAATCTTGGAGCTGGAAAAATTCAGCATTAGCAACAATAGCCATTTGCCTAGCAAATGTTTGCCAAGTACAAAACTAAGCAAGAAACACTTTATAAACATTAATCACATACATTGTTATTGATTTATTTATTGTATATTTACTGAACATCTACCAGGTATCAATAGGGGCAATACCTTCCATGGCCCTAGTCTTGGCTTCCCTCCAAATACAAGAGTCCCAGGAAGAAGCAGCTCACCCGGCTATTAACAAGTCATTAACATCCTAGCATGACTTAGTTAATCAGATACTGGCCATTAAACATGAAACACCCAGTGTGATGAGGCTGATGACATAGGAGGAACCTGGAGAGCTCCAGAACCCTCAACAGGAAGGGTGGGCCCAGGTGCTCCTGAGATGCTAGAATTTTGCTGGAGGGGTTAAGAAAGGTACACAGGGCCCTAAGTGACCAAGGTCACAGAGGCTCTGCCCTTCTCCTACTTTAATTAAGATCTTGAAATATTTGAGGATAAGAGACAAAGCCCCTACTTTGGGAGGCTGTTGGCCTCATGGAGGGAACAACATATGGGCTAACATGGTCCAGCTTTCTGTGTGAGAACTGACATCTGAGCAATGCTTGGCCAGGCACAAGATGTCTTTGAGCTACAGTTTTGCTCACCTGTGAGGTGTTTAGGGGGAAAGTTTGCCAAATTAGAGAATCAAATCTCTAAGGTACCAGGAACATCTAGTTTGAACATTAAAGAAAGAAAATATCATGTTAAATAAATTACACATTGGTTTTATAGCCAAATGTTTTACTCGGTGTATACAAATAATTTATTGTTTTCTTTGTATTTCTTTCTATCTGTGTGGTGTTGGCCAGCTTGACCATACCTCTGACTGATACATTTGTTGTCCCTTTCAAGGGTCTTGGGCCTCTCGAGAGAAGGCCTCAGAAAGAAAAGAAGAACAAGAGAAATTAGTATCATAAGAGAGGGTAATTTCTGAGTTGTAGGAAAGGGGATGCTTGGGGAAGAGGCCAGTCTTGGGACACTAAATCCACAAAGGATCCCTAGAGGAGGGGTTTGGATTCCAGTCTTTTGAGCAAAGAAGGCTTGATGAGCCAGTTAAGAAATGGTGAAAATAGACCAAGGTGGCAGTAGGCAGGTTGCTGGTGAAGTAAAGACCCAGTAAGCTGAAGCCAGGATGAGTCAAATGTGATCTTGGGTGAAAGGGTCCTATATCTCAGGCTATGCCATGTGATAAGGAGAGTGATGGAGGGACACTGAAGGCTATCGATTCAGGAAGATCTGAAGTATTATATCTCCAAGGAAGCAGACTCTAGCTGCTAGGTGAGTACGGCTGGGAGGTGCTGAGAGGCTTGAGGCACTGAGAGAGGGGCAGGCAGTTTTCTGAGCAAAATAATTATCTTCAAAATTGGAGAGAATGAGCTGGGCTATTTGGATGACATCAGCCTGGGTCCTGCCAGCATTCTGCAGCAGATGGACCCAGGACACCAGCCCATCTCTATGCATCTCCCACAAGTCCACTCCCTCACAAAACTACATGCTCCTGCCATTTCAGGAAGGCAGTACCTCAGCCCAAGCTAGCTGGGAGGTGGGGGGACTGCAGTCCCTAGGGGGACTTGGCCATAGTCAGAGCCACTCAGTAAGACACAGGGCAGCTGCTCAGCAAGTTTACTGCTGACAAGGCCAAAGGTGAGCTCACCATAGAAGAGCTGGGGTCAGAACAGGGACATCCTGCCAGGCACCTGACTCAGGTCCCATCCTGCTGCAGTACTGGCTGAGAAGAGACTCCTGGAATAGCCTGTCCCTGCTTAGCTTGGGGCCAGGAGCACTTCTTTTTAGCCATCACCTTCTTTCATGGCTCTGGGGAAATGTGTGGATGTGGGACTCTCAGGACACAGGTTCTGATCCTGCCTTGATCACTCAGGAGCTGTGTGACCATGAGCAGGTCTCTTCCTTCCTATGTCTCTGTCTCCACACCCTTAGGTGGGGACATCAATAGTTGCTCCACCTACTTCTCAAAGTGGATAGAAAGCATTGTAAATAATAATGATGACCATGACAATGATAGCAGCTAACACTTGGGTGGTGTGCCCTCTGCCAGGCACTGTTCTAAACACTACCTATGTGCTAATTCATATCACCCTCACACCAGCCCTGTGAGGTTGGTAGTTATTATCCTTCCTGTACATATGAAGATACTGATGCCAAGGAAGTTAAGCAACTTACTCGAGGTTGCACAGCTGGTGACAGCTGAGCAGGTTTCAGGCCCAGGCAGCCTTGACCTCCACACCCCCCAGACTCTATGTACATCAGTGTCTAATGTAGGTCCCTGCCCCAGTGTAGGTGCACACGTCCCACGCTCACCTTCAACAAGCTGTGCTCTCAGTACTCTTCTGTCCTTCCAACACTCAAACTTCCAGAACTCTGAGTTTAGCCCTTTCTCTCCCAAATGAGTTCTCCCTCCAACCTAGCGCCCATTATTTCAATGGCCTCATCTTCACATGTCTTCAGTACATTATTTTCCAGTTATTATCATGGGAAGGGTGAATGCAATGCCCAAATGAGACAATCATTCATTCATTCAACATCCCAGAGATGATGAAAACAGAAGAGTTAGTTGGACCTCCTAGAATGTCCCTTCCCAGAGGCAAGAGTCTGAACAGCGTGATCCCCAAGGTCATAGAACATCTATTCAACGAGACTTTCCCTACCAGTGAACACAGAGGAGTCAGTTAAAGCCTCCTGCTCCCTTGGGTTTAGAGCAGAAGGAAAGAGAAGACCCTTAAGATCAGAGTGGGCAGGTCATGGCCTGAGTGAGCCTCAGGGAAAAGATGCAGGAAGGGCAGATGAGGTTCTGAAAGGCGGTACACAGATGCGGTGATTGTCCTCTTCTTTGTGTTCAGCGGTTCACTTGATATTTACCAAACAGCTTCTCTGTGCTGGCATCTGCTACCCAAGGACAAAGGAAGACACCAGCTGCCTTTGAAAATGTCTCAGTCCAATGAAAAGGTCTGACATTACAGAAACTGTCGTTTTGGGTCAGTCCCAGACGGGGAGGTGGTTCCAAAGGCAGTCAGGCTTTGGGTTTACTTCAGCAAATGGGCAAGATAGAGTGAGTTTGAGGACCTCAGCAAAATGGACACCATGAATCCTGGTCCACGTGCCCGAGCAGAGGTTGTGGCCCTGGTAGCTGGAAGGAATGTTACAGTCTGCTGCTGGCTTCTGGTGCTTCAATTCAGCAACTGTCAAGGAATATGACAGGCATATAGGGCTGTGAATTGCTTGTCATGACCAAATCCTGAAACATAAGTAGTTAAATAAGCATTTAGTTAATGGAAAGAATCAATGGTTACCCTCATCCGAGCAACTGAAGTGTCCAGAGGGCTGGTCAGCTCTCAGCCTTTGAAGGTCTAGCTCCCAGAGGCTTCCAAGACCCCCAACCTTTCCCTCAGCTGGCCAAATAGAGTAGCTTATTGTCATTCCCTAGTGGCCCTAGATGGCTCTTCTAACAGGTCACCATTTGCAATATGGTGAGAAAGCCTGGAAATAAAGCCCGGGGACACAGTTTCTTTATTCTCACTGCTATATTCTCAATTTTATTTTTATCTTTTATTTAAAGTAAACAATTTAGTGGTATTTAGCATATTCATAATATTGTGTACCTACTACTTCTGTCTAGTTTCAAAGCATTTTCAGCATCTCTAAAGAAACCCCTGTGCTCACTGGCCACAGTCCCACATCCTTACTCCAACCCCTGCAACTACCAACCCATATGCTGTGTGAATTTAGCTAGACTGCACATTTCATATAATGTAGTCATACAATATGTGGTCTCTATTGTCTGGCTTCTGTCACATCTCCTAGTGCTTTCTAGCTTCATCCACATAGCATGTGTCAATATGTCTTTTCTTTTTATGGCAACATAATATCCCATTGTAAATGTCTACTTATTATGGTTTCTGTTGCTACAACAGAAAAATTAATTTATAAGGAGAGAACGTTCAGTTTGCCTCATTGTTTCAGTGGTTGCAGTACATAACCACTTGGCCTTATTGCGTTTGGCCTGTGACAATACAGTGTATCATGGCCAGGAGCATGCGCCAGAGAAGCCTATGTCATGGCGGGTATGTAGACATCCCTGTGCTTATGCACGGGCTTTTCAGAAGTGGCTGGATGGATATAAGGTGTGTAAATATGGATTATGGATGTGTGCTAACTAGATTAACCCACTGATGGGATAAATGTAGCTCTGAGTGATGCTAAATGAATTTATTAAAGGTAATCCACTCTGGATGTGCATGACACCAACTGATAAACTTGCAGTCTGAAATAAAGGTAAAGGGAGAACTGCTGCTGTTGCTGCATCCTGTCTGCTGCCTGCCTTGCCATGGACTGTTTCTCCACTCTGATGCCCCTCTGCCATGTCACTCTGCCTTGGGAGCAGCTGACTAGGGACTAAATCTTCTACACACTATGAGCAAAAATGAACCTTTCCTCCTTTAACTTGTGTGTGTCGGGTATTTTGTCACAACAAAGAGGAAGTGAGTAAGATGGCCTACTCTCCGAATGGTGGCTGGGAAGTAAAAAGAGAGAAAGGAAGGATGAGAGCTCCTAAATGCCCATCAAGGACAGTCTCTCAATGAACTAACCTCATTTTCATGAGCTCCACCTCCTAATCCCCCTTCCAACAGCATGCCAGGGTAGTGACCAAGCCATTAGCAATAAGCCTGTGGGAGACCTTTAAAATACAAGCTAAAATAATATCGTGTCCTAATTTTTGTAGCCTCACTGATGTGCATTTGAGCTTCTACCTTCCACTATTAGGAATATTCTTATAGACCTGTGTGTGCCTGGATGGGGTTTAGCACTTGATTTCAGTTCTGTTGGGATATCTGTAGCAGGGGCACTCCTGAGTCACAGGGCACTTCCAAGGAACTGCCCAGCTCTTTCCCACAGTGTGAACCATTTTGTGCCCACCCACAGTGTCCAAATGTTCCCATTTCTCTGCATCTTGACTTAGATTTGTTATTTTCTGCTTTATCTACTAAAGGTATCCTAGAAAATATAAATTATTACTTCTTTGTGGTTTAATTACCATTTCTACAATGAGCATATTTTCATGTGCTCATTAGCCATTTATATGTCTTCTTTAAATAAAAAAATCCTTCAAAGTCTTTTGCCCATTTTTAACTGTTTTATTGAGTTGTAAGAACTCCTCATATATTTTAGATACAAGAACATTATTAAATATAAGACTTGCAAATGTTTTTCATTGTTACATAAGTTGTATTCTTCATTCTTGATAATATTCCCTAATGTACAGAACTCTTTAACTTTTATTTTATTTATTTATTTTTATTAAAGAAGTTGAGTTTATTGGTACATTGTAGGAATACACTATGATCATGTTCCTTATTGAGAATTTGTACAAATAAGGGAGGGTTCATTTTTCTCCACAGCCTTGCCAGCATTTGTTATTGGTCAAGAAATCTTTAACTTTTGTGAAGTCCAGTTTATCCATTTCCTTCTTTGTCACTTATATTTCTGGTGTCATATCTAAGGATTAATTGCCAAATCCAAAGTCATGAAGATTTCTCCTATACTTTCTTATAAAAATTTTATAAGAAAAACAAAAATTTTGACTTGCATTCAGTGGCTCTGGTACCTGCCTTGCAAGTACAAGGTCCAGAGTTCATTCCCTGAAAACCACATCCAACAATGCCATACATGGTGGCTCATGCCTGTAATCTCAGCACTCAGGAAGCAGAGGCAGGAGGATTGTTGTGAGTTCGAGGCTTGCCTGCGCTACTTAGTGAGCTCAGGGCCAGCCTGAACTACAAAGCGAGACCCTATTTCAAAAAATAAAAATAAAAAGAATTTTATGGTTTAAGACAGATGTGGTGGCCTATAACCCCAGTACCTGGGAGACTGGGGCAGGAAGATTGCCTTGAGTTTGAGGCCAGTCTGGTCTACATAGTGAGTTTGAGGTCAGACTGAACTGCAAACAAGAAACTGCCTCAAAAAACCAAAAGTACATGTGTGTGTGTGTGTGTGTGTGTGTGTGTTTAAACTATTCTTTCCCCCCACTGACTGATCTTAGTAGTCTTTCAAAACAGCTATAATATCCCAGCTATAATATCAAATTGCATTTAACAGTCTCTCCAGATTCCTACGTCCATGATTTCTCCTCCTAGGCTTTAGAACACTGTCTACGCTGATTCATAAAGCAAGAGGATAAAAGCTCCTGTTCACTTCTCAGGTCTTAAATAAACCCAGACAGCAAAGGATTTGTCCAATTCCCAGGCGGTAAAGCAGCAGCCAGGGAGGCAGCCCCTCTGCCCTCCTCACCACAGCAGAGGACACAGCTGCTGCATCCACTCAGTTCTTGGAAACAGCTCTTGGGCCTCACAGCCCGGGAGCACGGGAGCAGCTGGACTCAGCAGTCAATCACGCCTGCACCATGGCCTCAGAGGAAGGGACTCTACTAATGGCGCGTGTATTTTTCTAAAAGCTATTTAAGGGTGGGGGTCCCCTTCACCTCTTTACTAAAATCCCTCTTACTGGCTCACTTGCAGGGAATTTGATATTCAGCAGAGGCAGATCATTTATGTTGCAAGGGCCCAAGGATGCCCAGTCCTAGGACACATAGCTTTCACCAGGTCCCAAAGGATTCCTGATCCACAGAGTGAAGGACTCCTTGAGTACATGAGGTGACTGGTTAGAGGCAGAGCTGAAATGATGACCCATAATTCCCAGGGCAGTAGTCCAGCAGCCACAGCGATGACAGCAGCAGTATCAGAAGGAATTGTTTGGATAGAAAGTCCTCCAGATTCCTTGGCTACATGCTCCCCAAGGTTTATTACACCAGAATGTCTTAATATGTGATTGGCACAATGAGGGAAGTGAAGGCTATGTCCTCCCAAGGCCCCATAGTGCTATAAAAATCCTTAGCAGCAAAAATCTTGAGCACACTCAAAACACAAGATTGACTAGAAAGCTGCCTAGAAAGCTAAATTCTGCCAGCAAAATCCAACAGCTTTGTAAATCTGTCCAGCTCCCCTGCTGACTTCACCAGCCTGGAGACCTCCCACTCTTCATAAATAAGGACATAGCACCTGTGCCTTTCCCACTGTGGCAGCTAGACTTAAATTCTCCTTCCAGGAATCTAGGTGCCCATCTTTCTGATTATTTGCTTATCTTTCTTTTCCTTAGAAACCTTCCTTACTTAGCTTCACCATCAAGCCATGTCTCAGCACAAGTAGAGGGCTTTGGGTGTGAACCTGTCTTTCTTCAGCCTAAGGTCACCTACTGAGCAGCCTCTTTGATGAGGGCCCAGAAGACTGTGGACATCACAGGGTTAGGATAGGGAGCTCTAATCATGAAAGGGTGGAACATCTGCAGAGACTGACAGGAGTGCATATCTGACACCACTCCAGGGCAGTTTATTAAATATAAAACAGAAATTCCAAATTGTGAATTCAGCAAGGAAAAGACTAGATGGTACAATTATTCCCAGGAATATTCACAACATGAACAATGACTTCTAGATGGGTGATACTATTGAGAGATCAGATCAAAACTGCTTACAGGACTCAACTTGTGGCAATAGAAATTAAGAGATAGAAGCTACTGTGAGACACAGCCCCAGAGAAAATACCAAAGATCAACCATAGCCCATAGTCCTGATAAAATGTCATGATGCTGCCTTCAAAAAGAACCATGAATTTGATATTCTGTCTATGAAAAAGGTAATGACATGCTATGGAAAAAAACATGGTTCCCAGAGCAGTCAGACCCATGCAGGCAAAACAGTGGGTGACTGGAGCAAGCTCTGGAGCTCTCAGAGAATCAGGCTGTCTGTCTGCCCAAGGGTGCTAGTTGCACCTTCCTTGAAGCATTGGATAAGAATTAGAAGCATAAGGTGAATGGTACATCATAGGTGCCCAACTATGAAGGTAGCTCTTTATGTTAGAAATGGGATAGCTGGATGACACAAGATGACAGAAAATCCGCAATTCTACTGCGCTTGCTTTGTAAATAAGGGTGAGTCTGGTGGGCTGAGAATGTACACATGTTCCCATAGTGAAGTCATTCTGCAAAGACCTTTCCGGTGGGGCAGAGAAAGGCTGTCTTGCACCTTCTGGTTACACGGCTCCAGATTTACTCCACCGTGCTTGCAGGGGCAGTAAACTGAAAACTTGACTTATCCTTCCTTCTCTCTCTCTCTCTCTCTCTCTCTCTCTCTCTCTGTATGATCACAGCTTCCCAAAGCCAAAAGAACGACTGTTGCTTGTGTTTCCAGAGCCTCCTTCTAGCTGATGGCAGCAAGAAAAACAACACCAGACCCACTGACGCAGACAGGGTGGCCATGTCAGTCAGAATTTGCCATGATGTGGACAGTTGAATATTATCATGTCCAATCCTGAAATCCGGGGATGGAGGACTCAGGAGTGGCAGGCATCTTTGGGCAGTAGCTAAAACATCCCTTCTTCCCAGTGCTAAGGTGAGTGAGGAGGTGGACTTATCGGGTGGTGTTCCTGGATGGGGCACTGGCCAGGACACTTCTGTCCTGAGAGTCCCTGAGGTCTCCTGCTTGTGTCCCTTGAGTCTTAGTCTGGCCACTTAGGGGGCTGCCGAGGTTGGTGGCTGCACTGCTGAGCCCTAGGTCAGTGCCCACGGAGCCGGGGTGGTGGCCATAGCCATTGCTGCTGATGATGGCTGAAGAGGAAAGGGAGGGGAGGAAAAGAAAACATCAACCAATGGTGACAAAAAGTATGGTAGCTGCTGTCTCTGAGGACACCCTCACTGATTTCATGAGAATGCTCAGCAACCAAGACACACAACAGAGGTAACAGAGTTGTGTCCCAGGCCATTTGTAAGGGGAGAACCGTGCAGGTCCCTGTCCTCTTGAACAACCTAGAAGAGTCCTCGTTCCCAATGTTTTTCTAGATGACAGTGCTCCAGGGGAGAAGCAGCAGACAAAGGGGTGGGAATAGTTTCAGTCACTGTTTCCCTGAAGCTAAAGAACTTTCACAGAGCAGCAACTGAAACTTCTGGTGACATGAGACAGTGAGGCGGCCATTGCTGTGCCCCAGGTCCCTGGCTTTCCCAGTCTAGCCCACCTCCTTGAGGGTACTCACAGATGCTCACGGAGGATGGATTCTCACCAGACATCCTGCAAGACAGGAGAGGAAAGATAAAACTTTAGAACAGTATCTAGATTCAGCTAACCTTCAAGGCTCTGACTTTTGTATGCATCACTTTAATTTATTCTCATCACACAAGGCGGAGGGCAGAACCTCCATTGTGCAGATTGTGCAGAAAAAATAGACATATTATGTATTTAACCAGAACCATGCAGCTACCATGTGGCAAACCCAGTCATTAAACCAGGTCCCCCTGGGCTATGTTGCTGGTGCCATGGAGCCACTGGCGCTCACAGCTCACATCTGACATCCCATGCAGGAAGCTGCCCCAGGTTCACCTGATTCCCCAGTCTCCCTCCCTCCTGGTGTCACCAGCTCTGTTGTTTCTCGGTAGCCCCTCAGCCAGACAGAAGCACCGCAGTCCCTTTTCCCTCAGCAGCACAGTGTCCCCTCCGCCCCACACCTGCACTCCTCGCCCTCCAGCAGCTTGCGGTAGGTGGCGATCTCCATGTCCAGGGCCAGCTTCAGGCTCATGAGCTCCTGGTAGTCTCTCATCATCCGGGCCAGCTCATCCTTGGCCTGCTGCAGGGCACCCTCCAGCTCATCCAGCTTGGCCTGGGCATCCTTGAGGGCACAGTCTCCCCGCTGCTCAGCATCAGCGATGGCTGTCTCCAGGTTGGAGCACTAAGGGACAGAGAACAAGAAGGTAAAATATCAAATAATGCTTAGCTCATACAGGGTAAATAGCACAACTCCCTCACTTTGCAGATGAGATCCAAGATATCTGTTAGAGCTGCGAAGCTAACACTGGAACCTGAGGAGCCTCTGTGTTCCATTGCAGCTGAACATGTTTAAAGTTGACATGAGAAGACATGGGAATACTTGCACATAAGGAGACCAGAAAAAACTTCAATGTTTGCTCTCTAGTGCCTGGAGTTGGGGACCAACAGTGTAATAGGTTCAAGTACACCAGATCCAGGAGAACCATGTCCAAGACTCCAGCCAGGCCACCCCTAAGGTCAAAGATCTTGCCAAGGGCCAAAGAGTAGTGGATTCTGCTGCAGGATATCTCTCCTGCAGGGAGACTTTCTCCCTGTTAGCACCCAGAGCAAGGCATCTGGACTCTCTGGCACACTACAGAAGGCTCTAATAAAGTGCTCACATTCAGCCCAAAAGAGTGAGGGAGACTTCCTCTAGAAAGCAGCTCCTTAGGACTACAATCTCAGAAACTGGTGCCTGACCAACACCTTTATGGGGCATTACGGTGCTAAGTACTTGGAGGTAGGGAAGCATGCAGTCTTACTGCTGTCCCTGTGGTTTACCCCATATTGCTTGGGGGTTGTGGAGCACTGGAAAGAGAACTGTCAGTCTGGCATTTCCATCAAATCAAGGCTAAACTTGTTCTTTGAGAGGTCCCAAGAAGGGCCCTTTAGAATCTGAACTAGTCTCCCCAGGGATGCAGTGTTGGACTCTCAGGTAAGATGTATATAAATGGAGATAGTTCTGTGAAATGGGGCAGAGGAAGCAGGAAGGTTCATCTGTTATTGTGACCCACCATCACCAGGACTGTGCCACAGCATGAGGACAAGTGACGACAGTGGAGGACCCAAACACATGTTCCATAGACACACACACACACACACACACACACACACACACACACACACACACACACACACACACACACACACACACACACACACACACACACTTCATGCCCAGCAGGAGGAAGAGACATGAGGCCTGCCTCATGAGAGGCAAATCTCAATGGATGTAGGCTACAGTTGTTAGACAGAGAAGAAGTCTGAGCAAGAGGACACAGGGTTCAAATCCTGACCCTATTCATGACCATTTAGTAGCCCTAGGCAAATCACTTCCTTTCTCCAGCCCAGGTGTCTTATCTCTAAACTGGGGATTCCAGAGAATAGGCTCAAGTCTTCCTAACTGTGATAGAACAACAGACAGGGAGGGAAAAAGGGACTGTGGATAATCCAGAGACTCCTGTGCCCAGGAGGGGAGACTTGCTTCTTCCCCAAAAGTAGGTCCCAGTGTCCCCATTACAGAAGAAGAAACCGAGTCTCAGCATTGTCCATGAGGTCTCTGCCCACCTGCTTCCGCACGCTGATAATGTCACAGCGGATCCGCTGGATGAGCCTGTTCAACTCTGACATCTCGTTCCTGGTGTGTTTGAGATCGTCCCCATGCCGTCCAGCCACCAGTTGAAGCTCCTGAATCTAGTTTTGCAGAAGTGAGAAGGTGGAGATGAGGCAAGGCAAGGAGGAGTCCTGGGCAGATGCTTCCATACCTATGTGAGCCAGGGAGACCACAGCAGGATGTACTGATCCCCTCCCAGCTCCGACAAAGAAGTCCACTGAGTCCTCTAAGCAGACTCTGTCTACTCTCCCTCCTATCTCAGCCCTGGTCTGCAGTATTTCCTGGGATAAGTAGCAGAAGTTGTAGGTCACATTTGCTCACAGAGGCATCTTCTACAGTCCCTCTTCTGTCCCAGAAGGATGAAGAGCCAGTATGACAAGACAGATGAGATCCCTGCTCTCCTTGCTTGCGTTCTCCTGCAGCACTTTCTTGGTCAAAAGACAGAGAGGAGGGAAGCCTAGGTTTCTGTGTACCCGAAGGGGTTGAGGGCGGTAGGCAGGATTGGTAGGATTGGTGGCTTCTCCCTCCCATGTGTTTAGCCCTTTGGGAAATAGGAAATGGTGTGGCAATGGGTGAGGGACAAGGTACAAGGGTAATAGTAAGGGTGAAATAGCCCCCATCCTGGATGTTCACAGTGCTGCAGTTGGGAGCTAAAATGTCTGCTAGAGGCTGATGCATTACAGGCTTGGTCTCCAGCTTGGCGTGATGGGAGGTGATGGAACCTTTAGGAAGTCAGGCCCACCGAGAGGAAGTTGGGTCATTTGGGGTGTGCCTGGAGGTGAATCCTGGGACTCTGCCCTCCACTTTCTCTCTGCTCCTTGCCATCAGGAGGGGAGCAGCCTCCTTTACCATGTACTTCCATCACAACATACTATGTCATCTCGGGCCCAGTGCAGACTGAAGCCTCTGAAACCGTCAGCCAAAATAAGTCTTTCTTTTTCCTTCTAAATTCATTTTCTCAGATATTTTGGAAGATACATGAGACAGGAAGGTAACATAGATGAGACCTAACAGATGTGAAAAGGAGAGCTCAGTGGCTCAGAGAATCCCCCAGTAAAGGGTTTCCTCCCTGAAAGTTCCCCAGAGGGTGTTAGCCCAAAGCTTAGCTCCATTGCTAAGAGCACTCCTATCATTCCACTGTCTTGGAAGTCCACCACACCCATCCACTCAAGCCTCGTTTACTCTTACTCCCTGCTCCGTGTGTGCTGGTCCTTCTCTCCACAGGCAGCTTGCCCTTATTCCTCTAAGTGGCTTGCCTTACCTTACCGTGGAAACACCTGGATTCTCACCTTCCTCAGAGGACCTCAGAGGATATTCTCTCCTCTCTCTCTCTCTCTGTCTCTCTCTCTGATATGGCCATCCGTACCAGTTTTCTGATTTATCTTTAATAACACTCTCTGCTGAGCAGTATTTTCATTCAGAGTGTCTATAGCAGTGTCTCTCTCACTTTTGCTGGTAGAGGTGGCCCACCACAGGAAGGAAGGAGGCTCACCTCATGCTCACCTTGGTCTGGTACAGTGCCTCAGCCTCAGCCTTGCTCTTCCGGGCAATGTCCTCATAGTGGGCACGGATCTCAGTGATGATGCTGTCCAGGTCCAGGTCCCGGTTATTGTCCATAGACAGGATGACAGAGGTGTCATTAGTGTGAGTCTGGAGCTGGGAAATCTCCTGAGTGAAGAGATGAAGACGATCAGGCCTGAGCTTTCCTGGTTGGCCCCATTAGTCCTCTGGGCCAGTGGTCCCTAGCAGAACATGTCATTCGGATACACAGGGGCAAAGTGGGGAGTCCTGGCTGCAGATGCATCTCAGGGAGGCAGTAAGAGAAGCCCAGCAGGAGGGAAAGGCATTTCCTGCCGCTCTACAGAGCCCAAGAAGCTGTGAGGGACCTAAGGGGTCATTTCCTCCTGCCTGTGAGCAAAACTTCTATCATGGCCCAGTCAATTATGCCCTTTGTATGTGGCCTCCTAGGACCAGATTTTGTGTTCCCAAGGTCAACTAGTGCCAGAATTTTCACTTTCCCATCCAAACATCTTCCCCATGTCAGCCTTAAGTCCTTTCTGCTGGCATCCCCCTGTACAATGCAGGTGAAGCCCTTGGGTGGAAAAAAGTAAAAAGGTAGAGGATAAGAGGTTCCTCACCGCATCGTACAGACACTTGAGGAATTTTATGTCTTTGTCCAGAGAGTTCACCTTGGCCTGAAGCTCCACCTTGGCTGTGTAGGCCACATCTGCATCCTGCCAAGAGGCACCAACCACCATAAGTCAACTGATCCTCCTCCCATGAGCTCCCCTTCCCCTCCCCTTCCCCCCAAGGCCATCTGACTTTCTGTTTTGCCCACAGGTGACAGATGGAAGGATATTGATGAATAGTCATCCAACATCATTTCCCTCAGACTCCCTGAATCTTTAGGAATAGCAAAAGGAGAGCAGGAACCACTCTTTGTACTCTACTTGGAGAACACCAGCCCAGAGAGGAACGGAGTTTCTTCACGTTACACAGAAAGGTGAGGTTTAATCAGGGTGTTCCAAGTGCCAGAACAGAACTCCCTCCTATTGGTCTCTGTCCATTTCCTGGATGTGTGTCCTTCCTCTCTAACTCACTGGAAGCCAAGATTATGGTCCCACCCACCTTCAGGCACCATGCCCCACCCGAGGTGGCCTGGGCTGAGCCCTATGCAAGTGTTTAGGATGGTGATGTGAGAAACTCTTCTCTCTCACCTTCTTGAGCACCACAAATTCATTCTCAGCAGCTGTGCGTTGATTGATCTCCACTTCATACCTGTGGGTGGGGAGAGAATATACAGTAAAAGGCTTCAGCCTCTTCCTGGTGGCTGGGCTAGAGCCGGGCTATAGTGCGCTCAGTATGGTCTTCTAAGAGTGAGATCTTACAGCCAGTAGCAGGAGTCAAAAATTCCTGGCTTACTTCACCGCACCCACTCACAGCACCCTAAGTACTCAGACACCTATAAGACACCTCAAGCCAGCAACTGAATGTTTAGTAGGTCAATGAGTAGAACTCCTACCTATTAATCAAGTAGGATGTTTTCATTAAGTGGGATGAGCCTTTCTCCCCTAACTAGGGGGAACATGAACTCTTAACTCTGGAACGTGCTCCAGGCCCTCCTAAAATATAGCATGGAGATTGTGTGCATGATTAATACTCCTTTGCTGGAGTGTGCTCACCTCTTCTTGTAGTCTTCCACTATTTCCCGCATATTCCTCAGCTCCGAGTCCAGCTTCACCCTGTCCTTAGACAGCGCCTCCAGGTGCTTCCGCAGGCTGCTGATGTGGCCCTCATAAATGGGCTCCAGGTTCTTCCTGCAGTTGTTCAGCTCCAGCTGCTGCAGCAGGTCCCACTTGGTCTGCAGCACCTGGTTCTGCTGCTCCAAGAAGCGCACCTGGAACCCAAACCAACAGCCACCTGGAACCGTGGATGTCATCACGCCCCATGGACCTGCAACATTGACTCCCCAGGCCAAGTGGACTTCCGTAGTCACTTGGCTCAACTTCTGACACTCTACCCTTGGCATCTACCACCAGTGAAACTGTACAAGTGCTAGTGTTCTAGTTTTCTAAAACTTCACCAAGAGGCCAACTTCACAACTATCTTCTATTGCCTGAGCCTCTTCCCAGATGTTCTCTTTTCTGTCCCAGCTGTGTTTCTTCCTGTGCTATGAGCTCATCCCTCAATATTGCTTCCTTCTATCAGCACTTAGTGTCTGGTAGAAAGTCAGGGATCTACCCAGCCATCCTCCAGAAGCCTGTCACTTCTTTTGTAAAGTAGAGCTACAATCTACCCAATTTCCAAACCTGCTGTGTAAAATATCCCAAATATACAACCCATTTATTTGTTCCTCTGTTCTACCTACTTTGCAAATCTGTCCTCCTGGCTTATGATGAGGAAGCCTCTCTGGAAACTCAGCTGTAAGCTGGTATCCTCATTGCCTAGCCCACGCTGAGGGGACAAGGAGATTACTCCTAATCCACTGGGTCACCTTTTCTTCCTCCTAGAGACCTACCTTGTCGATGAAGGAGGCGAACTTGTCATTCAGCGCCTTGATCTGTTCTCTCTCCTGAGCGCGCACCTTTTGGATCTCGGGGTCCAGCTCCATGTTGAGGGGAGCCAGGAGGCTCTTGTTGACAGTGACCCGGTGGATGCCCCTAGGTGGCCACATGGTTAAACATCCAGGTCCCAGGGCCACATGGCCAAACAAGCTTCCAGCAAAGCCTCTGGCCTGGCTGCTTCCATAGCCAGAACCATGCTCAAAGCTGTGTCCTCTGGGCCAAACACCACCGTCTGCCATATTGCAAGTAATAAGCTGATTCCCTCCAAGATTGTAGAGGCTTCGGCTGCTGAAGCCAGCCCTAACCCCTTGGCCAGTGACATGGTAAGAAACCATACTGCCCACGGCCTTCCTTGGCACCACTGCAGAATGCACGCTGAAGTTGCCCTTGTCACCACGGCAGTTGATGTTCAGTTTCCAACTCATGATAGTCAAACAGAACTCAGAACCAGAGAAATGCTGTTGCCAAAGGCCGGAGAGTGCACAGCTGCAGCAGTGTTGTCTCCTTTTATCCAGGCTGAGCCTAGGACACCGGAACAGGGCGTCTCTCTTTCTCTCTATGTTATCTCCTTTCCCTGTTGAAGGGCTGCAGGCCAGGGACAATCAGCACAATAGAGATCCCCAAGCCCTTTGCAGCAATGAAAAGCCTCCTGATAATGGGTGAAATATGCTGTCTTTGCATACTGGAATGGTCTAATTTGGACTTTATCTGTGCTTCTTAATTAGGGACCTCTCATATTATCCACTGCAGAGATCTCTTTACTTTATTTTTCCAGGGCTGCCTCCTTTTTTACTTATCAGCAAGGAGTAGGAGAACTGCCTCTCTTGATCCAAAGAGGACTCACTCATCTGAATGCCCCAGGCTTCCTCCCCAGAGAACCATCACCTTGATAGTGAGTCTTGACGAAAAGCTGAGGTGTTGATGCTAGAGAGAGAATATTTGGAAAGGAAACAATTCCTCTTAAAATGTGTTCTCGAAGATCTGGATCCAGTATGACTCTCAGCAAGAGTGGGATGGACACAGGAAGAGGCTGGAAGTGAGTATGGTGCATCTGCATGTCCTCTGCAGAGATATTGCCTGGGCTGGCGGCTTAGTACCAAGAGGTCTTTGCTTGTGGTGACCTCAAAGTTGCCTTTGCAACTGTAGAATTCTTTTGGGAAGCTGACTTTTCCTCTGCTTGGATTTTCTCTCCAGGATAAAATTATCTCTCCCATCTCAGGAGACTAGAACACCTCTGGCTGAAATGAGTCAGATACAGAAACCCCCAAGTTTCACTACTGAGACCCAATTTGTCCTGCAAAATCCCTTATCACTGCTGGGATCAGGAAATATGAGCATTTCATACCTCAGGTATTCCTGGCGGAGTAGAATGTTTAAAAAGTTATTTCAAAACGAGGAATCTGGTAGCTGTCCTAGTAAAAGACACTGACTACTCCCTATAAACACAATAAGAAATGCTGAGCTGTTTGGATCAGGCAGAGGAGCATAGACAGTGGCTCTTGCTGCTGAGGAGGGGAAGAGAAGGATGAGCTGCCAAAGATATGGGCCAGGGCCGGAACCTGCCTCAGAAAGCCCCCCTTCCCCGGGCACTTTCCTCAGCCCTTCATGCACTGCTGGGCACTTCCTTCTCCAGAGATCCCTTGGCAAAGTCTAGCCCCAGAGCATGGGAGGACAGAGTAGAAATAATGACTTGTGGTTTTCTAAACCAGATAGCAAAGGACACAGCAGGTAATCCTTTAACTGAGGTGCTTCCCTGCCGCCATGGCCAGCACTGGTTTTGTGTCCTTTCTGATGATAAGATGGTCAATCAATGATGTTTTAAATTCTTTGACCTGGTGGTAATGGACATGTGGCCCCTGTCCCCAGTGTGTCTGCAGACAAGTAAGAGGAAGCTGCATCACAAGCAGAGCCCAAGGCCCAAACTCCAGAGTAACAGCAGAGCATGGCTGACCGTGGGATGGAGATGTGCTGAGGGGAGTGGCTAACTTTTATGAGGTTTGTTATGGTTTAGGACTAAACTGTTCCTCAAAGTCTCACGTTCTGAGGTGAGCCTTTTGGAAGGTCACTGGATCGCGGAGGTGCTCCACTCAGCGATGGATCAGCCCACTGACTTCACAGCTCACTGTGCTTTTCAAGGTAAGACCTGGTTTAAAAAGCTGGGTCTGGGGTGTAACCTAGAAGGGCCTACAGTATTCTTGCTGCTGACTCCTCCCTTCTCTTCCTGCTTCCTGGCTACCATGGAAGTAGCAACTCTCCTGTGCCACGTTCTTTCTCCTCACACTGTGTCTACCTTAGAGCTTGCCAACCATGGACTGAACCTACTTAAACTGCAAGCCAAGATAACCTCTCATCCTTTAAATTCTGGGGGTCAGGTGTTTAATCACACTAAGGAAGGTGACTAATACAGAGGTTTGTAGGCTCCAGCAGAAGGTGAGGCTTATATCCACAACAGCACTCAGCATAGAGGCTGACTTAGCGTATCAGAGATTGAAGAGGAACCTGCAGCAGTAGCAGCAAAGGTGGCAGTAATACTGAGTGTTGGAAGTGTCGCATAAAAAGATAATATCGCTTCCCATATGCAAGGAATGGTACCCAGTATTGCGTGGTTTATCTAGTGTAACCCTTGTATGACCAACTTTATTTGCAGTTGAGGAAATTGAGATTTAGTGATGTTAAAGGCACTTGTTCAGAATCACTCAGCTAGTAAGTCAGGGCTGAGACTGGAGTTCAAGTTCACTCAGTGTCAAAGCCCACGTTCCCAACCTATGTGAGAGCTGAAAGCTAGAGGCAAAGACGCAGAGATTTCCTGAAAATGGGCTCAAGTCTCTCATTCTTATGCTCCTCTTATGTTTCTGAAATAAGTACAGTGTTCAGGGAAAGGGAAGTTGCCATGGAGCCAGGGCCTGTGTCATATGGTCGCTCAAGATTAGACATTACGCTAGGTTCAGAGAGAAAGCCAGCCACAAAAGAGGCTGGTAGACAGGAAGAAGAGACCTTCAGGAGTAGCTGAACTTCAGAATGCCGTACCTACCCCTTCGTCACAGGCTCCAGGGGGAAATGAACTTGGTACTAGTGATCTGCATCTCCTGGCCTGGATGTTTGTACCTCCACTGCCTGCCTGGCTGAGTGAGCCCCAACCTGGCAGGAGAGCTAGGCCTTTTTTGATGGACCTTACAACACAACATTTGCAAAGCTAGAAAAGCTGGACCTTTGAGGCTGGAGAAGATAAAGAGTAAGTAAAATGCAGATTCCCATGTGCCCAGGAAAATGCTGCAAGATGAACTCAGCCCATCCCCACTCAGATGGCATAGACTGAAGAGCTGGGTATCCTGGCACACTTGGGTTTGATCCAAAAACATTTCCTGTGGCCTCCTGTGAATGGGGCTGGGATAATGGTGCTGGTGGTAGAGAAGGAAGAGGTGCAAGGAGAATGTCCCCAAAATCAGGGATACAATTGTGCCTACACAGAGGTACCTCCTAATTATTCTAATTACTCATCGTGCTCCATGCCCCACTTCTTGAGCTCATGAGACGTAAAGTGGCCAAGGCCTGAAAAGACTAATTCATTCATAAGTGTGAAAGTGAGAACTTACTGAGTCTACAGCTCTGTGCTAAACCTTGAGAGCAATGTCTAAAACACCCACCTTCTTTTCCCCCAGGAAGCTAACTGAACCAGAAAAGACAAGAGAGAAGCACATGAAAATTGTTCCATTGCAATTATTATAATTTTGACTCTATTCCTGTATGAGATTATGGGTATAAATGAGTGACTCAAAAAAACTATTATTAAAACTCTAATTTTTAAAAAATACCTTAAAATACACAAGAAGTTTATCCTACATCTTCACTAGTTTTGAATTTAAATAAATAAACAAGCAGAAGCTCTAGGGTGATGTTGGGAACTAGAAAGTTGACCAGCATGGCCATGAACTGCCCAAATGGACCACAGGTGGCTCCCTTCTTCCTGAAGACAGTGTAGAGTCATGGGAGAGGCCTTTGGTGGAAGCAGCTTCACAGAGCCTGGGCTTCAGATAAAACACAGGCTTTGTGCCACCCAAAGAGCACCACAGGGGATGGAGGATTCCCAGGGAAACTTGAGGAAGCTGAGTCCACTGTGCCACAATCGGTCCTGTCTTGGTTTAGAACATCCCTAGGGTGTAAGAGTCCCACAGAAAATAGAAATCGGTCCCACATGGGACATCATAATGATCCCAAGTAGATGCAATCAAAGTCGTTTCTACTTGGTTTGAAGAGGGATAATGAAGATCATTTTTCTCCAGCCCTTTGGCCTCGTGATGGACTCTGGGCACAACACAACAGACAAGGGAGCAGATTGTTTAGATCACACTCTGATGCAGAGAGGAAGATGCCCAAAGGATTCCCAGCTGACCTTGGGGTGACAAGAACTAAGGACAAACAGCACCTTAGAGCTGGGCAAGACCTATTACCAGTTTTCTGCTCTCTCTCGGAAAAGAAGTTTGGAGCAGAAACTTGATTCTTTCTACTCATACGGGCCAGTAAGAAAGGAGCTTGCTTTTCCCTCCTTCCAAGCCCAAAGCTAGCTAGTTCCAACACAGAGTCTACTGCTTTTCTCTGGTTCTTTTCACAACCTCTCACCAAACTCTTCACTTTCCTGACGTGAACTACAGCATCAGGGATACGCGCCGAGATGGGAATAGGGCCCTGCTGCACTCTGGTCTCTGGACACAGGGCTGGGAGATGTGGAGTGAGAGGGGATGTGGGGACAGTGAAACAGAAGGGTTGGGGTTAGTAGCAAGGGTCAGGGGCAGCTCTAGGCACAGAAGATGGGGCTGTGTATCACTGGGAAGGTGATTGGGAGTGTGTCAGTACCACTGGGCTGAGTACCAGGACTTCAGACTTTCAGGCTACCACCTAGAGAGTTCTGGGGACACCTGGATGGCTGAACACCTGAATGTCACAGTCACATTGGGGAAAGCAGACTATGCAGCTTCCCAGAGAGAGTCACTGGCATGTCCTGGCTCCCCTGAGCTCACATTCATATCAAAAAGACAGCCTGAGATCTGTCTCCCAGGCCCTTGTCTTCTTTCTGAAGTTCTGGGGGAAATGAGGTTCCCAGCTCACGGCTCACCTGTGTCCTGTCCTTTGGGAACCCAACCAGCCCAGCCTTCTTCTGGTTTAGGGGTCTGTGGACTAGCTTCCATTTTCCCAGGCTGAGGGTCCTTTGCCTTCAGCAAACCCTGGCCTGGTCCTCACCATACTCTACACCCACTTCTCTTGCTTCCTACTCAAGCTCCTATTCCCACAGCCTTGACTAGACAGGCCCCCAGCCGTTACTGTAACCAAGCACTCTTCAGTTTTTTTAGTTAAAAGAATTCTTCTTTTTAAAAGAAAAGCTCTCTGAACCCTTGGCAACTCCACCCGCCACCTACCCAGTCATCAAGAGGCTCCTCCTCCAGGCATGAGCGCACGCTGGTATGTCCGGGCAAGCACTGTCTTGCTAAGGAAAGTCGAGATTTCTTTCCTTCACCCATTTCAAAACACACCAGCCCTTCTCCCCTGTCCGTATTATTTCATCCATCTCTTTATTTCAGACCTCCCACCCCGACCCCCTTCGCTCTGGGAAAAAAGTGTGCAAGGTATTTTCTGACCACAAATGTACTTTATTGTATGATTGCTTCTCGAAGGAGACCAGAGAGGTTGGAGGAGGGGGAAATGTCTTAATCTTTTGATCATGACTGCGAAGTTTGATGCCTGATCTGCCTCTTCCTCTGTGCATTGCTAAGCAAACAAACTGGGCTGTGAGGCAGGCCATAATTAGGCCACATCATCACTAATGACATGCTATCTATCTGCTATCATCCCTGTCTGAGCAGCAAGGAGAGGCCTGGCCCCACCTCACCGCTAGGGAGACGCTGGAGTGGTGGGCCAGGCCTGGATGGCACCTGCCTCCAGTGTGTGTGTGTGTGTGGGGGGGGGGTGACCAGGCCCCTCCCTGTGCCCCATGATAACTGAGCTGGCTGGGAATCCTCAGAATGGAGTTCCCCCGAGGAGGGGGACAGAAAAAGAGACACTCCTGGGCGGGGCAGAGACATGAGGGCTGGACCACACAGACAAGGTGGGGACTGAGAGGCAAACTTGTAAAAGCAGAATGTCTGGAAAGAAATGGAAGAAGCAAGAAGTGGGTATTGAGGAAAGGGAGCTTGGAAAGGCTAGGTCCATTGGAGGGTAGGGTGGGCTGGAATGTAGGCTACACCCCTAGTATGCAAGCAAGGCTGAACAGAGCCCCCCAAAGTTCATGAGGGACAAGTCCAGGCAGCCCCAGCCTGTGATGGAGAGGACAGGTGGCTGCTGGCTCTAGGAACCTCGTCTTCACTGCTGTGGAGTGAGAGGCCCTGAGCACCACCCCAACAGAGCAACCCGCGATGGGATTAGAAGCCTGGAGAGGGGCGTCCAGGGGCACTTCACTCTGCCCCTGGGACTCAGGGTCAGAGAGAGGTCCTCTTGTTGAATCTTGGAAGAATCCACACACTCTTCAGCAGAGGAGGAGGTGGGGGACACAGATTCCAGAGATCACACCTGGTCTCTTCTGGGATCCCCAAAGAGGCAACTGAGGTTTTATGGCTGGGCAGCAAGCTGAGACTCCAGCTGTGGGGCCAGGAGCCTGCAGAGCTGGGAGTGACATTCCTAGAGCCAGGGTCTGAAGTGAGTCTGTGAAGGCAAGCACTGGGCCGCTGGGCCTCCCTGTGAGCGTGTGCTACCATAAACAGCAAGGACACAGCTCCACGGCACCAGCACGCCTGCTTGGAAACCCCTCGCGGGCCGGGGAGAGTGCGGACCACAGTGTCAGAAAACTGGTGGGGCAGGAGTGGCCCAGTGCACCGGGAAGCTGTCATTTGTCCAGACCTTTCAGTCCATTGGTCACCAGGCTAAGCTCTTGGCATATTTTAACTCATTTTATCCTCACACCATTTCTGGGCAGAAACTACTCTTGTTTTTCCCACTTGGCAAATGAGGAAACAAAAAGTGGGGAGACTACATTGTCCAAGCCCATTATAAGTGATCAAAGAAATGAGCTACAAAAGGACTCTGAGCCACATGTCATGACCAGGAGGTGGGTGACAACTAGAGTCCCTTCAAGAGCTGGATGCACCACGCTTCTGTTCAGGTCTTGAGCTATGGGTGGCTTTCACATAGGACCTGCTGCTTCATCATGAGTGAGAGCAAGAAGAAACTCAAAGCTCAGCAAGCTGCATCTGAAAGGACTATGGAGGATCCCTGGGCAGATGCACAGGAAGGAAGACAGAGGGTTTGGGCCCCAGCCTCCTAAAAGGGATGCACACCAATACAGGGTCATGTAGGATAGTTGGGCCAGGCAATGGAGGAGACCTGTGGGAAAGGGAGACTCCTGGAACACACAGCTGTGTGCCCACAGAGCTAGGGTAAGTGATGGACTCTTGGAGGGGAAAGTGCAGCCAGCAAAGAGCAGTTTGAACCTCAGAGCAGCTGCCCAATGGGACCTCCAACGTCTTCCGGGAGCGGATACTGTCCTCAACAATCCGTGTCCCCTTTACTTCCTCCTCTCAGAAGCCTCCTCAGATGGCCTGTGTTCAGCTCTGCCACTTCCGTTCCACCTGGTCTCTACTATGGGAGACTGAATGGGCTCCTTGCAGCCAGAGCCACAGTCTGCATACCGAGAGAGTGGGCTTTGGAGAGGGAAAGATTACTGAATGGCAGGTCTCTCTCGAGCAGTGCCAGGGTTCTTGTTCAGAAAAAATTGTCTAAAGGCCTACTCTGACTACAGGTGAGGAGGTTTAGGCAGCGGAGGCGGTAGCCCCTGCCCCCTCCTCCCTCCCAGGAAAGGAGAAGCCAGGGAGGAGAGAGAGGAGCCAGCACCCAGGCAACAGGGAGGCTGGGGCCAGCCTGGACATGCCAGGCAATGAGAAAGCATCTCTTCCAGCTTGCCACTCCACAGTGGCACGCAGCCTGTCCTGTGGCTCATCCCCACCCTCCGCTATAGGAAGTCTGTCCAGTGGGTAAGAGGGGCTGCAGTACCTGGAGCTGCTGGCAGAGGGCAGTGTGCGCACAAAATAGAGGGGCCTGGAAGATCCGCAGCTTTGGAAATGGGCAACTGGTGACTGGATAGAAAGGCACCTGCTTCAAGGGAACAGATCCAGTGTGCCCCCAGCCCTCACTTATCCCAGATCTGCAAAGCCTTTGGGCAAGGCCTGCTGCTCTCAACCCTACCCAAGCGTGAACTGCTGCACAGCTCGCAGACACAGTCCCCACAAAGAGGATTTCATGGCAGCCACACATTACAAAACAATGCATGGCAACAAGGGCTGGTGTACATACCATGGTGTCCCATGAAGTTATAACAGAGCTGGAAAGTCCCATCACCGGGGACACCACAGCTGTCATAGCACAGGTGGTGCTCGTGTGTCTGCAGTGACACTGACACAAACAAATCTGCGCTGCCAAACATACAAAAGTACAGGACCCAAAAGTATGTCCGTTATGCAGGAACAGACAATGATAATAAATGGCTATGTTACAGTTTACATATTTACTATACTAAATGTTTGTCATTATTTTAGAGTACTACTGCTACTTGTAAAACCAACTACCACAAGCCAGTGCACCATGGAATCCAGCAGCAGCCGCCATGCATGAGGAGGCCATGTTGAGGCATGGTGGCTGACTTCCACCATCCGGGTCTGCAGACTTCCACTCTAACGTACCTGCACAGTGATGAGGTCACCCGGCCGTGCTTTTCTCCAAACACATCCTTGTCATTGAGAGATGCACGACAGAAATCGTGACAGAAATGAATATGTGCAGACTGCTCCAGACACGTGATCTCTAATATTCTCAGCTGTCCTCTGAGGTGAGGCGTTTAACAAGTAAAGAGGAGTCAGAGCTGAGAGCTCTTTAGTCCCTCGGAGCCGCGGGACCCTCGCAAGTGAAATGGACAGCAGAGCAATGACACCTTCTAACAACAATTAATGTGCAACTGGCAGGGGAATAAATGAGCTGCCAAAAGAAAGTGCTTCCACAACACAGGAAGAGTTTCAGCTGTGCAGAAAGTGCTAGGCAATGGTTAGCTTGAGTGAATTTCATTGGTCAGGGCAGGATCTCATGCTGGGCCATAACTAGCAAGGAAAAGAGCTAGTACTTGGAGCCAGGTGTATGACCTTTCAGCCAGAATGTCAGACTCAAGGGAGACCTTTGCCTGACTGTCGTGGCTTTGCCTAATCCTACTTTGCCTCCATTTAGGACAAAAAAGCCTCAGTTTGGACACTAAGTAATATAAACACACCAATGATGTACATAAGCCCCGCTTTATTAACACATATATGTTTCATCGCTTGCATGCAGAGTCATGAAGACGTGTGTGTCTGTGTGTGCACTGAGCTTTCTCTTATGTGACAAATGCATGCTGAGTTCCAGCCATGAGCCATACATGAGGATTCTGGAGGAAGAGACAGGGTGGAGTGAGGGCACAGGTGTGTGAGCAGCGGCTGTGACACCCGGCAGGTACAGAAACCAACTGGAATAGGAGTTTGAGGGTTGTGTTGCAAGTGTGAGGTCAGCAGTCAAGACCTTGCTACTCCCCTGGCTGTGAACAGATTGCTCCGGCCTCGGGGCCTCAGCTCGCTCACCAGTGGAGCAGGGGACAGAACGAATTGTAGAATCAGCAGCCAGGATGTTCCCTCTCCATTCACCCTAGATGTCTTGGTGGATTCTGCCCAGAGGGACCAGGTCACCGTGAACATGGGACAGTGGCATGGCCAAAAAGTCATCCAATCAATGGGGCATGGATGCCCATGGTTGAGCAAATCATTTGCAAAGCTCTGTGGGTGAGAAAAGCCTAGCTCGCTTAGGGAAAGGCTCGAGTGGAAAGGCAAGACAAAAGATGGTCAAGGGAAAGGGGAAATGGGCACTTTTATAGAAGGCTTGCACTTGAAAAATGTAAGAATTTTGCTCAAACCAATTGTGCTACCTGGCTGAGGTATAAGTCTTCCTGCAGAAAAACAGATGGCTGAAAAGAATATCTGTGGGTCTCTTGGCTCCTTACTTTGCTTAATTTTCTTCATAACCCTTAATGCTACTTGATCTTGTACTATGAGTCTCTTTCCCGGTTGCTTGTTTTACTCTCTGCACTAGTCTGTGAGCTCTCTGAGGTCTGGGTCTCTTTTGTTTATTCTGGTGTCCCCAGTACTTAACCTGCACAGACCTCACACTTGAAGGGAAACAGGAACTTGGCAAAAGGAGAGGAGAGCAGGGCCACTGTGGCGCATGAGCTCGGGGAGTGGGAGGGGGCGGAGTGAGCTTGTGGAAAAAGAAGGAACGGCCACTCTGGCAACTCCACGCAGTGAGTGGAGGAGACACAGGGCCTTTGAGAACCTGAGCTGTAAGCCATGTTGAAGCTCCAACTCCTGACAGTCCTGGCTGTAAGACATCTGGAGAGGGTGGCATCATCCTTGTCACAGACCCACATGACAGAGAGTGCACAAGCACTGAAGTGGCCCAGGAGCTACATCAGTAATAAATCCAGCTGTTCACCACATACGGCTTCCACTCAGTGCCCTCCTGGCCAAAGGTCTCCATGGGGCTGGGGACTCAGAGGGAAGCAAGAGTCAGACCAAGAAAAGTTAGGACAATGCAAAGGTCAACATCAGGGCAGCAGAGTCTGCACTGAGGGACGGTGTTGTTTTGGATATGGTTTGTCTCTGAAGATACCTGTTGAAATTTGATTTCCAGTGTGGTAGTGATGGAAAGCGGGATCTGTGGAAGTGACTGGATTGGTGGTTTTGTCTTTTTCAAGACATAAGATTCATTTTCTCTTGAGTTGTTAGAAAGTGAGCCTGACATCTCCCATCATTCCCTGCATACCTGCTTCTTCTTTCTGCTTCTCTGACACCATACAAAATAGTGAAAGGCTTTCATCAGAAGCTAAACAGATGCTGGCATTATTCTCTTGGGCAGAACTATAAGCCAAAATTAACCTCTGTTCTTTCTAAGTTGTCTAGCCTCAGATATTCTGTCATAGCAACAGAAAATAGACTAAGACAAAGGCAGTAATCATTTAATGTATTAGCAGAGAACTGGACACAGTTTCAGTCAGAGGACAGAGAACCCTTTGGCAATGAAGGTCCCAAAAGGCACTGAGGGGAGGGCAGCTGGCTGAGGAGAAACATCCACAGTGCATGTATTAGCTCTGCAGGTGGGGCGGTCACCCTGTGAAAGGCGACCAGGAAGGAGGCCAGTGAGAGAGTCCATGACTGGACTTCCTACACGAAAGGACAACATGGAGAGGAGGTGGCATTGGGCCTGTGGTGAGAGACAAAGCACTGTCTGACCTGGAAAAGGCCCCAGGGGAGGAGAGGGGAGCAGTCAGGCTCGGCAGCCTTCTGCTCCTGGTGCCCAACTGCCTGTCATCTGGAGGTCTTTTTGGTTGCGGAGCTGCTGCCTGCAGTCTTGCCAAGAGCATCCTTGAGCTCGCTGACACAGTTGCCTTTGGTCTTGATGTCCACCGCAGCAGATTTGTAGCTGTAACTGCTCGAGTTGCCAAAGCCCACATTAAAACCAGCCCCTCCTGGGCCCCCATTGGTACTGCTGATCACCGCTGCAGAGGGTGAAACAAGACCCGAGTCAGCCACACTGCAACGCCCCCGGAGCCCTACCTTAGCTCTGCCAGTGGTGGCTCCATGTAGAGATTCTCTCTAACACATTTTGCCTTTCTAAGGGGTTCTCATGAGCACTGATCACATGTGGCTTCACTTTTCATGTACTCAGCCCCATGTGTTTGACCTTTTCCTAGCAGTCCATGTCAATCCATTGCTATCAGACCCTAACAGATACACTCTATTGGTCAGTTTCCCTTGGATAGCACAGAGTGAACGCAGGTAGCTCAGGGAAGGAGGCTGTCTGGGCTGCTTCTGCTGACGGGTCCACTGGGAGGATTCCTGCTTCTCAGTACTCAGCATGTCTCCCAGATTTAAACCCAAAGGTGATTATTTCGGGTGCCTTTAAAAGCACTGCACAGGGCCAGGGATTTAGCTCAGTAGTTCCAGGGCCTGCCTTGCAAGGGCAAGGGCCCCGGGTTCAATCCCCGGTAACCACATACAATACTGGGTGTGAAGACTCACGCCCACCAGCTATCAGCACAAACCACAGTGCGGGGTGTGGTGGCTCACACCTGTAATCCCAGCACTTGAGAGGCAGAGACAGGACAATGGCTGAGTACAAGGCTGAATTCAGAACCAGCCTGAACTACGAAGCAAGACCCTGTCTCAAAAACAAAATAACACAAAAAATAACACTGCTCAGCCTTTCAGGCCTCCCCTACTCTTTCTTCTTATAACTTAGGGTGCTTGGTGATCTGATCTCAAAAGGAAAAGTCTGTAGCCACTCGCTTGTTCTAAAGCAGGCTGTTAGGTGTCTGTCACTGGACCTGTCTCTGCATTTTACTTTTCTATTAATGATACTATTGCTCTTCAACTACAGCTTTCCTTTTGCTACTAAAGCCAGCTTCCATTTCTGGCCTTAAGTCTCTGTTGAACCTTCTCTGTGTCTCGGTTCTCTTTTTGTATCATGGAATTAGGGGAACTTAGACTTGTGGTAAAATGACTATGGTCAGAACCGATATGTAAGGTTACTTACAGATGCTCACGGAATTCGGGTACTCGCCAGACATCCTGCCGAGGGAAAAAAAAAAAAGTAATTCCTTGGTGAACAATCGTACTGTCTTTCCAGGGAGTCATCTCTGGGAATAAGTATCTCTCTGAGAACTTATTGGCAACACCATCCGGGCCTCCTTTCTTCCCACATCCCAGCAGGACCTCTCAAGAAATGAAGAACTGAGGAGAGAGCTCTGCAGGTGGAAGTCACTTTCCAGCAGGGACTTTGGCATAATTTGTTGTGTGGGACAATTTTGCCCCATTTTCCACGAGTGAAGCCAATGGCCTTAGACTACAATGAATGAGCTTTCGTCCCCAGGCATTGCCAGTGTGACCTTGAACTTGGATGATTTTGGTGGCCATCTTCCCTTTCCTCCCCACCAACCCATACACCTTGATGAGGCAGGGAACGCACTGTTTCTCATACTTGTGACATTAATATCCTCTCTTGCAACATTCACTTTTTACAACTTGGTCTTTCTTGCTAAATAACTTTCCTACCATAAGGCAAGCCCTTTTGCTGGACAGTTTGACTTCAGGAGGGCACAAAACAGAACCAAATTGCTTGTCTTGGGCTTCCTACGAAAGCAGAGAGAAATCTTCCCACACAGAAGGTACTCACTCCTCACCTGCTCTCCTCACTCTCCAGCAGCTTGCGGTAGGTGGCGATCTCAATGTCCAGCTCCAGCTTCGTGTTCAGGAGCTCCTGGTAGTCACGCAACAACCGGGCCAGCTCCTCCTTGCCCTGCTGCAGGGCGCCCTCCAGCTCATGTAGCTTGGCTTGGGCATCCTTGAGGGCACAGTCTCCCCTCTGCTCCGTGTCAGCAATAGACGTCTCCAAATTGGAGCACTGTGAGGCAAAGAGATTCCGCACTTTGAGATCTTGCTCAGATAGTCCCCCCTCTTTTCGTTCTGACTAAGCAAATGTTTTGATTGCCTCCTGCTTGATCTAATTTTGAACATCAGCAGAATTGAGTCAGTCCTTCCCTCGACTCCAGGCATAGACTATTCCAGCTCAGGACTGAACATCGGAAGTAGAAGCCTTTATCTGGGAGAGTGGTAGAAAAGAGTGCTAAGAAGATGGGCTATCAGGGTGTGTGGACCCAGCCCTGTCCTTCTGGTCTGAAATATCAGCTATAAGATTCTAAGGACAACCCTGAAAGTGTCTAGATATAGGGAGCTGTAGGAAGTGACTGAGCCAAGGATCTCTGGCTAAACCCCTAAGAAATGTGGCAAACCCAGCTCTCAGGACATGAAGTGGTCTAAGACAGCTTTTGTCTTCAGCTCCCAACTTTTAGCACAAGAAGCTCCATCTCCTTGATAACTAACTGCAAAATAGCTAGCCAGCCTTGAGAATTTCCTACTTTCCACGTTCTCAACATAACACAAAAGAGCTTATTTTCTCTGAAACCACCCCTAATATGCCTCCTTGAAACTATATAAAATAAGCACACTGGACAGGCACCAAGGGCCGTGTCCACTTGGCCCCAGCTTTTCTCTTTATGTGTGTCTGTGTATTTTTCCTTCTCTCCTCATCACCCTCACTCAGGTCTCAGGTTCAGCCATACTGGTCATGGCATCCAGGTAGCCTTACCTAATGCAACTCTATGTTGTCCAACTTGTCTCAGGAGATACCGTAAATCGTGGGAATAAAATGCGGGCTAACATTCCTATTAATCAAAAGTCTTTCTTGTAAGCTTATCACACTTAGAGTCTTACTTCCAGAGCCCCAGAAAATTATATTAAAAGTTAAGGACGACTGTGCTCACTTTGGCAGCACGCATACTACAAAAAAGTCAAGGACACAACTAAGAGAGGCTCCTATGTAACAAAAAGGTTTTATAGATGACACATGCCTCTGTTAGGTGGCATCATGTGGCCTGCTGGAGGACACTGCAGATGGGGCAGCGTGCTTGCATGTAGAGAAAAGCCCTAGAGCCTTTTGAGTTTCTTAGTCTGAGTGTCCTCTGGTCACTCAGCTAAAGTTATGATGGGATGTGAGCAACTGGCTTCTTTCTGGGGTTTTCCCTTTCCGTGGAGTTGACTTCACTTGAAGTCAAGGAAATCAATAGCAAACCCTGATGCCAAAAGGTTTTTAGACTGTTTTCAACCTGGTACTTCGCAGCTAGGCAGCCCCCAGCGCTGTCAATGCCCACAACCTCAAGAAGGTACTCAGGACGCAGCTGCCTAACCACAAAAAAACCATGTGTCATTCTTGGAACTGCAGAGGTTAGCCATATAGGAGGGTGTTAATAAACCTGACACCTGATAGTCAAACTATCCTCTGTCCTTGTTCATTGACCAAGACCCACAGAGTGAACTGAGAGAATGCCACAAGATAAGATCTTCTGAATGTCCTGTGAGTTGAGAGGACATGAAAGTTTAGCATTCTCTGAAACAAACATCAAATGGATTGTGGGGCAACCAAATGCTAAGAGGCTCTGAAGAAGAAATGTGGGCTTCTTTAGCTGAGGGGGCAAGAAGGGCAGGAAAACCACTTGGCCTTCAAAAGTCACATGAGCAAGAACCAAGAGTTCCCACACGATCCCCACAGAAACATCTTCCCTGATCAGCAGAGTACAGCAGCATTCTGATCTGAAAAATGTCATCATGCAGTAATAATCTCACCTAACCATGAGCAAATTTTATGATGAGTACTGAGAGAGCTTCAAACGCCTATACCTTTCTTGCATTATGAAGACCTGGGTTAAACAAAATCATTAGTTGTTCTCTCTCTCTCTCTCTCCTCTCTTCCTCTTTCTCTGTGTATGTGTGTGTGAGGACAAATACCCACCCAGGAAGCCAAGATCCTTAAATCTTTGCTCTGAAATCCACAAACTGAGTGATTCATGAGTTTGTTGGCTTCAGAGCCACAGATGTGGTGATGCACGTGTGTTCCAAACTGTGCACTTCCTAAGAGGGGACCTGGGTGCAGAGGGGACCTGCACAGCACAACCACAGGGAAGTTAATGCAGATCCTGTTTCAAATCCACTGTGGATTCTTTGTCCAAGGAATCACATGAAACTCCTGCGAGTGGTTCCCTTTACCTACTAAAGGGGATTAGTACAGTACAAACCCTACCAGGTTTTGAAGGCTGCCTATCTTGCATACTCCTACCTGATGGTGTCTTCCATTGTCACTGAGTAGCCCTTGGTACCAGGTGAGCAACCTTCCTCCATGCACATGTGCCACCTCCACCTACTACTCCTATTGGCCCCTCCAACTGGACCCTTCCCCTCTCCTTTACTATCATCCTAGTGTAAACCCACCTTCTACAGAAATCTTCCATTGAATACTCATTCACTTCCACCCCTCTGGACCCCTACAGTACTTACAGTGTACGTTGTGCTGTATAGAACACCCTGTCTTTCAGACATGTTCTGGTCTCCTTTCCTGGTAAGTTATAAATGCCTAAGGAGGAATTAGGTCTCCTTCTTTTGTCGTGCTCTACCTTGCCCAGGTTGGTGTTCAGTAAACCCATCCACTGATTCACTTCCTAGAACCCACCTGCTTCTTCACATTCCCTATCTCCGAGTGGAGCCTCTGGATCAGCCGGTTGACCTCCGAAATCTCAGCCTTGGTGAGTTTGAGATCATCCCCATGCTGACCTGCTGTGACTTGCAGCTCCTGGATCTGAGATACAAAAGAAGAGATGTATGGAGTAGTTTGAGAACTCACCTGTGTAGGAGTGCTCGGCACGGGGAAGGTGACTGCATGCACACTTATTACTAAAGCTGTGTTAAAACCTTGCACTGGTCTCTCACCACCTCTGAACCTGCTGGCTTCAGAGGACAGTTAAAGGGAAGATATAAAAGGCAAGGGAAAGGAAGAATTCATCCTTTTTTCCTGGAGAGGAAGGGCCCTCTCCTAGTTGGATAGGATGCTTGGGTCCTCAAATCTGAGGGCATTGACGAGTCTAAATTTGCAGTCTAAATTTTGCCAAAGGCAGAAACAAGAAGAAACACCAAGCTACATGGATTACCCAAAGAAATGGCATCAGTCTTATCAGCTTATGGCTTTCATGGCCTGGGCCAATAGAAAGGCTAATCTCATATATGCCCCTGGAACAAGATAAGACTGTGATTTTCCAAGAGGCATTTCAATGAAGCCTTACTCCAGTACACAGCAGGTCTCCACTGAACTCAAATAGGCATGCATACACACATATGCACACATGGACACACACAAGCATATGCATGCTCACACATACACATACGCATGATGATGAGCTGTGGGCACTGGGCCTTGGCACAGCTCACCTTGGTCTGGTACAGGTACTCGGCCTCAGCCTTGCTCTTCTGGGTGATCTCTTCATATTGGACTCGAACCTCATCAATGATGCTGTCCAGGTCCAGCTCGCGGTTATTGTCCATGGACAGAATGACGGATGTGTCACTGATATGGGACTGCATCTGAGCAATTTCCTGGGGACAGTTGAGGAAAGATCATGTCTCCTGATCCTTCCTGGGCAAATTTCCCACAGCCCTTCTCACACTTCCTCAATGATGGAACTCTGTCTCAGCTAAGGAAGCCAATGGTTTCCAGGCATGAAAATGGGCATCTTGAGTTTCAGGCCAAAACAATGGGACTCTCTTTCTACCAGGGACTCCAGACTTTCCTTCCCCTTCACATTGTCTTCCTCAACCACCAGCAATCCTGCCTCCCACTCACAGAATCAACTTTGAACTCGTCGCTTGGCACTCAGAGGGATCAAGGGACTCAATTGCTGTCTTCCCCATCCCTTACTCCACAGCTTTCCTAGTCATGGATCATATACAACCTACAAGAGGAGCAGCCTGTACAACAGAGGTTAATGAAATTCTTACTTCTTCATAGAGGTACTTGAAGAATTTGATATCTTCTGTCAAAGAGTCCACCTTGGCCTGCAGCTCAACCTTGTTCATGTAGGCAGCATCTACATCCTAGGAAAAAAGAATGGGCTTCTCTGGCTTCTCTGAGAGGGTCACTTCCTTCCCCTCCCTGGATCTACCCACTCCCCTCACCTCACACTTCAAGAATGGCCCAATCCCAGAGAGCAAACCAACACACAAAGGGCAGCAGAATGGCCAGATGTCAAGTTGCAGATTCTGTTGTATAGCATGCATCCTACACAATGGGACTTGGAAGGAGGGACTGTGAAGTTAGAATCCCAGTGACACTTGTCCACCTAAATGACTTGGACAGTTCCTTTCCTCAACCTACAAACATGAGTGTGCCAGCTGATGGGACCCCTCTAAGCTTCTCCCTGGCCTTCTGAACTCTTCTTACCTTCTTCAGCATCACGAACTCATTTTCTGCAGCAGTGCGTCTATTAATCTCCACCTCGTACCTGTGTGGGAAGAGGACACAGCATTATCACTTGGATAACTCAGTTATGAAAACACTCACCGAGAAGTTAGAGGTCCCTTCTGTGCCAAAATTGTGGGGTGTGGTCATTTGTCCCAAGAGCACACACAGAATTCCCCACAGAGATATGGACAAGGACAAGTTCAAAACAGCCACTTGTAGCTCCTCAGCCTGCCCAAAAATGAGTTGTTTGAAAAAGTATCTGTGGTACAGACATTGTGCAGATTCCACTGCCCCAATTCCCTTGCCCAAGTGGCCTCTCCCATATTACAGAAGAAAGGTAGATTTCTTTAATAAAGCACAATGGCCCAGTGCTCTACGGCTTCCCAGCCCAAAGCCAAAGCACTATTCTCACCTTTGAACTGCATGCCATAAGTGTTTCTCATACACATTTCTGTTGCAGGTAAAGCAAGTTCTTAAAAACTGTTTGGGATGGGGTTGGGATACTCCTCGTGTAGCAATATTATCGATTGGCGAGGTGAGATTATTGACCATCTTGTTTAAAGAGATTACCTCTTCCAGCAGCAATATAAATGGATATGCTAATTATATTAAATTTACATTATTTTAATTTTGAATGCCTTCAATAATCTTCTATGCAGGATGTATTCCCTGGTTTATTGATGAGAAACAATTATATCCCCAAATATACATATTTACATAGGTAAAGGTATGATGTAAAACTCCTGCAAGGGGCTCCTTCTACCTACTAAAGGGAATTGGTCCAGGCCAAACCCTACTATCAGGTTTTGAAGGCTGCCCATAACCTGCTAGCAACTCTTATTCTCTGCTTTGATGATGAAAACTGCCCTTTCCAATGAACTACATCTATAGCTTATAATCTCAGAAACGTGTGTTTGTGTGTATCGTGTGTGTGCGTACACAAATATTAAAATATGGGATGGAATCACATTTTTAAAAACACACAAGATTTACAAAGGTGTGAGGAATGCTGAAATTTGTATGCTCCTAAACTTTGCTAATCTTTTTAATTAAACAGATGTCTTTAAGGAAGACAATAGGTCACAGAAACAACTAAACTGATCAGTCCTGGGAAAGGTGTGTTGAAAAACTTTCCAGAAATTTGGAAGATAAATTACTACTGATGAGGAAACAAGTCCTTTTTGCAAATTAGGTACCTTTCAATTTTTTCCAGCCAACAGGGCTAGAGGGCTAGAGAGTGAGAGAAAGGAAGAGAGGAAGGGAGAGAGGAAGGAAGGAGGGACAGATGGACGGACGGACGGACAGAGGGGGAGGAGGGAAGGAAGAGAAGATAAGAGAGGGGTGGGATGGAAGGGAAAAGGAGGTAAGAAAGGTCTCAATTGTCAGCTGACTGATGGTTAAAAATGTTTTTTGTGGTGTCATTTATGTGATTTTGGCATATAATCATTCATCTAACAAATATATGTTGAGTGTACTTTGTAGATACTTGGCTAAGTGAGCAAAACAAATGCACTCCGGACTTTATGAAGCAGAGAAAAACCAATAAACACAATAAATAAGTAAAATATATGATGTTTGTTTTAAAAACAAAAGCTATGGTAGAAAAAAATCAGAAAAATCAAAAAGAAGTATTACAGGACTAACACTTCTTGCAGAACTCCTTCTAGTAAAATCTGTTCATATGAAAAAAGTTTCCCAGAACTTACTAAAAAATGAAAAAAAAATACATTATTCACAGTAAAATAGCCAGAATTATTTTAAATGACAATATGCTTGAAATTATATTCTTTGCAACTATATTTAAATTTATGATAAAAATTTTAAGTGCCAGGCCGGGGAGTTAGCTCAGTGGTTCCGGCGCCTGTCTTGCAAGCGCAAGGACCAGGAGGCAGAGGCAGGAGGATTGCTGTGATATGAGTTTGAGGCTGAGCTCAGGGCCAGCCTGAACTACAAAGCGAGACCCTGTCTCAAAAAACCTTAAAAAAAAAAATTATTTTAGGGCCAAGGATTTAGCTCAGTGGTTCTGGTGCCTGCCTTGCAAATGCAAGGACGGGAGTTTGATGCCTGGTAACCACATACAACAATGCTGGGCATGGAGACTCAAGCCCACCAGCAATCAGAACCACATACCACAGTGCAGGGCATGGTGGCTCACACTTATAATCCCAGCACTCAGGAGGGCAGAGACAGGAAGATTGCTGTGAGTTCAAGGCTAAGCTTGAACTACAAAAGCAAGACCTTGCCTCAAAAATCAATTATTTTAGAGAGTCTCTAAGGAACAACCTCAGAGCACAGCACAATGCATAAGACACATACTACCTGCTTTCTAGAAATTCAATTTAACAGAAAGGTAAATGCACTCAAAAATGATAACTGAAGGATTATTTTACAATTAGGGTCTGTTATGATATATTATAAGAAAGGAAAAGAAAAATCCATACTGAAGAAAATTAATAACTGTAATAAATGCAAGTACTATTGATTTTACTTCTTACTACTATTTTTTTGGTTTTTTTTTTTTGAGACAGGGTCTCGCTTTGTGGTTCAGGCTGGCCCTGAGCTCAGCCTCAAACTAACATCACAGCAATCCTCCTGCCTTTGCCTCCCGAGTGCTGGGATTACAAGCATGAGCCACCACGCCCGGCACTGTGGTATGTGGTACTGGTTGCTGCTGGGCATGAGTCTCCATGCCCAGTATTGTATGTGGTTACCGGAGATTGAACGCGGGTCCTTGCGCTTGCAAGACAGGCACCGGAACCACAGACCTAACTCCCCGGCCCTACTTCTTACTACTATTGTGCTAAAGTTAATGATTTTACTTAATTCCCATAGCAAACCTCTGAAGTTGCTTCTATTATTCTCAGTTTTATAAATGAAGGAAAATATATTAAAATACTTGGGCAAAGATCATAATGCTAATGATACTAGGATTCAAACAGAAGATTTTGGACACCAAGGAAACAGTACCTTAAATATGTTTTACACTTTGAGTCTTTTAAGAGCTGTCAAAATTTCCATCTGTATGTTATCCTCCTAACAATTCTGTTAGGTATCAAGGTAAGTATTAGCATTTGGTTCTTGAGTATGTTTTGTTTTAATTAGATCTGGTTTTTTGTTTTTCCTAATACTTGCAATTTTATCCAGGCCTCTGCAATGAGCTACATCCTAGCTCTCTCTCTCTCTCTCTTTTTTTTTTTTTTTAGAGTCAGAATATTAAGTTGCTATGTTACCCAGCGTGGGCTCAAAATTGGAATCCTCCTGCCTGAGCCTCCTGGAGTACTGGGGTTATGGACATGCTCCACCACTCCCAGCTTGGTTCTTATGAATATTAGTACTGAAGTTCATGGTGCATCAAGAGGCTCACCTATGGCTGTGCACTGAGCAAGTGCTAATTCCGGAACTCCAGATGTTTACCCTCCAGAGACAGCACAGACCCTGCATACTTCTGTCCTAAACTGTGCCTACCCCTCCCACCCATACACTCTTCTTTCCGGGCCCACGTCGATTGCCACCTGGGCTCCAATGCCCATCTAAATTCCACTTGATCTCAGTAGGCACTATGGTCACCCCATTATGTGAGAGTGCTCTTTACCCTGCCCTCACAAACCGTGTACTCTCTGAGGTCAGGGCCCATGTCATCCCTCCTGCGGGGGCTCCATGCAGAGCTCATTCCGCTCTTCTGCTGTGAAGGGACTTCCAAAAAAGCATGGCTGGGCAGGCTGAACATGGAGCAAGAGAAAGAACTCCACTCACCACCTCCACCCCATGAAGTTGTGCAACAAGCCACCTATTCTTAGAAGTCCTGGCATCTTCCCAAATCTAAATCAAACTACACCTACAGTTTTTTTTATTTTTTTCTTTAGGATAAGTTTAATTCAGAAGGAGAGACAATCTCTGAATTCAAAGACGTTTCTATTTTATTCTTTATCCAAAACATAAGATAAGTTTTTGCTTCATTTAAATTTTGTTCTGGGATTGGCTGGAGGTTTCATATTTTCAGAACTGCCATGGAAGTCTCACTGCAGAGGAAGCACAAAGCCAGGTGCCTTTTCTACCTGGTGTTGACCCAATCTCTTTCCCTTAGTCTTCCCTATCCAGTGCTAGAAATTCAACACACATTTCCTACAGTTTTGAGCACCACTGTGGGTAGATCTCTGAGTCCCAAGTCCTGTTCCATCTGGTTGTCCCTCCCTCACCTTTGGGAAAGATCAGTGATGGTCTCAATAAAGGATCTACGAAGGCAAAACTTCAGGCTGGAAGTAGAAACCTCACCTGCAATCACACTCTCTAGTGTGTTTTCATTGCCTCCTACTCACCTCTTCTTGTAGTCCTCCACCATGTCCCGCATGCTCCTCAGCTCCGATTCCAGCCTCACCCTGTCCCCAGACAGTGCCTCCAGCTGCTTCCGCAGGCTGCTGATGTGGCCCTCGTAAATGGGCTCCAGGTTCTTCCTGCAGTTGTTCAGGTCCAGCTGCTGCAGCAGGTCCCACTTGGTCTGCAGCACCTGGTTCTGCTGCTCCAAGAAGCGCACCTGGAACCCAAAGGTGATCATGACCCACAGTCCTCATCTGTTGCCCGTCACAAATAGGACAGAATGGAGCAAGATTCATCCGATACTACATTCAGCCAGAGGGACATGCTCATTTTGGTCTCCTAGACAAGATCTAGTCTAAAAGAAATCAAGAAGTGGGCTTAAGCAATGATGTCATCCATCCAACTCTGCTTTGGTGAGCTTTCATGTAACTGGGTGACTTCTCATTCTAGATTCTGGGAGACAAAGCAGAAGAAAAATGGGTTGGGAAGTCACTCTGGTAGTTAGGACGCTTTGTCTTGAGGAGGCTGAACTGCTCTTGGTTGACTGGGTTTGCGCTGTTGTTGTGTTGTCTTTATTTAAAGCAGGTTCTCCCATCTAGGATCCCCCACTTTAGACCCTTGCCCATCACCAGCATTCCTCTTCTTGCCTGTCTTTAAGCTTGGGGGACCCAGGAAACATGTATAAAGAACACAGTCTTTGAAAAAAGAAGAGGATGGTCCTTGTCCTCCAAAACAGTAGCTGTATTTCTCCTGCTCCTGGTCTAGCGCCTCCAGCCACCTCAGTTCTCTTCCCCAGCATGGTGGTGAGGCAGACAAACCACCACCAAGCGTTCCATCCACTGAGGCTCATTTCTAAGCCTCTTTCTGTGTTAGTGTCCTCTTCCTCAAGGCAGGGATCATGGGATGTGAGCGGATAAATGAGTCACCTGGGACATCACCAGGTACCCAGTAATGTCTCCATCAGTGTCAGCTATTGTATGACATCGGTCCCTTTATCGTCACTCATGATCTAGCCCTGTTTCCTCAGTGGAGACAAAAGCCACTCCCAGCCTCCACCCCACTCCCGGGGGTCACTGCCACTGGCCCTTCAGAGATGTCTTCCCTGCTACCCCTCATTTCTGAACACAATCCGCCCAACACGCACCTGACTTCACATGCCCTTCCTTAAAATGCCCCGTGAGCCCCACTCTTCAATGCTATGGACCTTTTCTCCTGCCTCCTCTAGAAACCTGCTAGCTTTCTCGTTCACCGTCTCCCCACCCTGCTAGTCCTTCCCCATTCACCTCTCAAATCCCCTAGCTGGGTCCCTTAGTGCCCCTGTCCTGAGCGGATGTCCCCAACCCCTGTCTGGTTCTGGGAGACCCACAAAAGACCCATTCCACGGGTCTCCTGCCTCTGGGAGACCCTCTCCCTTCCCGGTCTTGCATGGAAAGGAGGGGATGAGAGTGTCCTTTACCGACAGTGGACGCCAGCCACTGCTGTAAGCGCCATTAACATCCCAGTGGGTCCTGGTTACAACGCAGGGCTGTATTGTGACCATTTTATGAATGAGAAAAGCGAGACCGAGAGACGCTGGAGAGCCGTCACAGGCCAGAGGACCAACCTTGTCGATGAAGGAGGCGAACTTGTTGTTCAGGGCCTTGATCTGCTCCCGCTCCTGGACGCGCACCTGCTGGATCTCTCGGTCCAGCTCCACGTTGAGGGGAGCCAGGAGGCTCTTGTTGACGGTGACCTGCGGGATGCCGCCGGGCGGGCACACGGAGGGACACGCAGGCCCCAGCCCCGCGCTGCCGAAAATGGTGCCCACAAAGCCTGCCGGGCGGCCCCCCGTGCCCCCACGGCCCAGCGCGAGGCCCCCGCCGCGCTCGGACCCTGCGCAGCGCGCCTGGCGCCGGCCGCCCCCCAGGCTGAAGAGGCTCCTGCTGCCCAAGGGCGCCGCGCCCTTGACCCCGGCCCTGAACCAGGCTGGGCCGCCCAGCCGTCCGGAAAACACTGCTGAGCAGCCACTGAAGCCCAGGCGCTCCCCGCCGGCGAAGAGGCTGAACTGGCGGCTCATGCTGGCGGGGCGGCTGCTGGTGACACCGAGCCAAGCGGGTGGGCCAGGGCCGCTGCTGCTCTCGGCCGCCCTGGCGCTTAAATAGGAAGCGCGGCCCGCAGCCAGAGTCGGAGTCGGTGTCGGGCTAATTTGTGGGTTGGGAACACCTCTCAGATCCCCCAGGTTCTGCATCTCAGAAATTACCATCCACTCTCCAAGATTTTTGTCTCTTCTTCCGGAACTGTCCGTAAATCCCTATAAATTGGCCTAGAAACCTGCATTTTCTTTTTTGTCCTCTTACATTATAATAATTTAGCTGCCTTATCTGCAGGTGCTGCCCTCCAATTAGCGGGCTCCTCACTGCCAAGATCTTGAGTGCAGAGTCCCCATGGGTCAGCCCCAGGGGTAGGAAAACATATGGAAAAGTCCAGGCTGCCCGTCAGATCAAGCCTTCCTTCAACTGCTCCCCAGAGTTCAGCCCTGGCCGTGGCACCTCGAGCTTCCCAGATGATTGTGAGACAAACTGGTGCTCGGGGCCCGGCTTGTGGCTGGACCCGGGGATCTAACCTGGAACAGGGGCCTCTCCTCTGGGCCAGATGGTACTTGGAGGTAAGTGACTGGCACTGTCTCCATTTGGCCAATCACAGGACATAATAACAGCCAAGCTGTTTACTCCTCAGGGGACAAAGTCGTGAGGACATCTGTGATGGTGGAGGTGGCGCCAGACACAGATTGACAGATACAGGAGTCTGGGTGTCCCCGGCAGGGAAAAGGGTGGGCTCTGCACTGTAGGAGAATGAGGGCTGTAGTCCATTTCCATTATTTCTTGAGATGCTTCTCACTTTCACCCTTTGATTTTAGCCAGATTTCTCCTTACAAGCATGAGAAAGAGTTTACTAATTCTGGCCATTGAAAGTAGAAATGCAAAAAAAAAAAAAAAAAAAAAATGAGTTACATTGAAAAAGGAGCAACTGATTACAAAGGGAGCCTTGGGAGCCATCTTTTTTTTCTGGAAACTTTCTAAGAAAGTTAGTTACCTGTCCTTCTGCGACCAGGGCTCTTCTGCCCAGGCATAGCAACCAGATCAGATGACCTTTTCCTACCTTCCCATGACGGCTTCACTGACTGGATGAATCAGGAGCTCTTCAACCCTGCCATTGCCTTTATTATAGATTGTAGAGAAACTGGAGTGACACCTGCAGGTGTCAGAGACACTGATGATGTGGAGCTGTGGGCAGATCAAAGGTGGCTGAGGCCTGGGAGGAAGAGCTCTCGTGGCACCTGCCTCTAACAGATTCTGGTTACCACCTGACCCTGGTAACCACCTCTACCATTAGTTCTGGGGTCAAAGTCACACCATCATGGGTAGACTAAGCTAGAAACATCACCCTGTGAAACCATGTGCTACAATAAAAGATGTATAAAAACATTCTAACCTGAAACTTGCAAACATGCTAATAAAGTTGGGTCTCTTCTGTCCTGGAATGATAGTTCTTGGGAAATTAGCAGGAATCACAAGGGGAAGGAGTGTGAGGTCAGATTCTGTGCTGGCTTTTAAACAGTTAAGTATCATATTGTGGGACTTCTTAGAGCCATTCATATCCTTAGTGCTACAGGATTTTTAGGGCACTGAAACTAGTATATTTGACACCATAATGGTGATATGTGCCATTATACAATTATCCAAAGCTATAGAATGTGTAACATCAAGAGTGAACCCAATATAAACAGTGAACTGTGGGTGACCACATATGCAGACCCATCAACTGTATGTAACAGATGAACCGTGCTGGTGGGAGAAGCTATTATGTGTGGGAAAGGGATACATGGGAAATCTCTGTGCCTGACACTCAGTTTTACTGTGAGCCTAAGACTGCTCTAAAAAGTTCAAACAGAGGGGCCGGGAGTTAGCTCAGTGGTTCCGGCGCCTGACTTGCAAGCGCAAGGACCCGGGTTCGATTCCCCGGTAACCACATACCATACTGGGCCTGGAGACTCACGCCCAGCAGCAACCAGTACCACATACCACAGTGCCAGGTGTGGTGGCTCACGGCTGTAATGCCAGCACTCGGGAGGCAGAGGCAGGAGGATTGCTGCGATGGGAGTTTGAGGCTGAGCTCAGGGCCAGCCTGAACCACAAAGCGAGACCCTGTCTTAAAAAACCTAAAAAAAAAAAAAAAAAAGTTCAAACAGAGGGGAGGGGAGAGAAAGAGAGAGAACTAAACTATAGTTGTTAACAACACACAAAAAAATATTTAGTGCTTTCTGCTAAACCACAGGTAATTTTTTAAAAACCTCAATCTTCTTTACATTCAGGGACTGGAAAAGTGAAATTATGAATATTGTTTTTCTACTTTTCATTTTTCTAATTTTAATATGAATATATAATTTCTATATACCAGTTGTCTCTAAATTCTAATATCAGAAATAAAGTACTATTATAAATTAGAGCTGAAATGTCCCCCAGGAGTCTCACGTGTGTGAAAGGTGATTGGATCTCAGGCACCATCATCATCCATGGATTCGTCCACTGATAAAGTCGGTCATTGGGCTGAGGATTTAGTTCAGTGGTTCCGGTGCCTGCCTTGCAAGCATAAGGTCCAGGATTCAATCCTCAGTAGCCCCATACAACAGTGCTGGATGTGGTCACTCACACTCTCCAGCAATCAGTACCTTATACCACGGTGCCGGGTGTGGTGGCTCACACATGCAATCCCAGCACTCAGGAGGCACAGGCAGGAGGATTGTGTGAGTTTGAGGCTATGCTTCAGGCCAACCTGAACTACAAAGTGAGACCCTGTCTCAAAAAAAAAAAAAAAAAAAAATAGTAATTCACATGCTAAGAGGAAGTGGGGCCTTGTTTGAGGGTGTGACTTGGAAGACTCTATTCTTGTCCATAGCTTCTCCCTTCCTCCTCTGCCTTCCTGTCAGGTGGGCAAGCAGCTTCTCCCACCATGCCATCTCTGCCACTGAGCCAGTCAATCACAGATAGAGTCCTCTGAAAACCACAAGCCCAACAAACCTCTTATCCTTTAAGTTTCAGGTGTCCTAGATTTTGTCTGAGCACAGGAAAGTGACTAATACAAGTACTTTTCTTGTAAAAACAAAAACCCAATGTTTTGAAAACCTTTTTAACCATGAGCCCAGTCTTTGGCCAAATATCATATGGACAGCCAGTGTTTTAAGGATAATACAGTATCACCACTTCAGCATTGAACAGACTTAAATTTCTCAAATGTAAACATAATATTCCCCTTTAATAAATGTGAAAGAGATCTAAATATAGCATGAAACCTAATCAGTTGATAGCACAAGGACCAGGGTTGTGTTTCCAAAACCAAAGGAAGCATGATGATGGATTCTGGGTATGTACCCAGCATCCTGCCAGCACTGGCCAAGGGGGAGAGAATTTTCAGCCTGAAAACAAGCACTGGGTTGCTAGCCAGCCAGAACCAGCCAGCGCCGGCCAAACACCCTCAAACTCTTCCTCTTTCCCCAGCCTCCTCTGACATGCTGGTGCGGCTAGGAGCCATGTAACTAATGTTGGCCAAGGAAACCTAATTGGCAATAAAGGATGGCACTTCCAAGGCTCTGAGGCACTTCACAGCCACGTTTCCTCCTCCATCTCCCATTTCCTCTCTTGGTGCCTTGGGGCCATGTGTCCCATGTAGATGGGCTACATGAAAGAGAGCCCAAGTCCCCAGGATAGCCAGTGGGAGAACCACGGGGGTTGGCTATTCTGGTCTGCAGTGGACTTTGAGTAAGAAACTAACACTGAGCTGCTCAGATCTCAGGGTTTGAGGTAGTCACTGTTCATTATCTGAATCTAATCATAGAAATTGGGTGACAGAAATTATTTCTCAATAGCCAGTGCTCTTTACCTAAGTTTGTATTCATTAAGCAATCTTTCCATCTCTATTAGACTTTCTTTGCTTCTTGAAAGAATAATCTGTCACACCTCATCTTCCTGTTTAAGGAGTCACTGAGGTGACTGTTTTTACTAACTCCTTTCACAAATGAAAGGCTGAGGCCTAGGGAGCAGAAGTGTCCTGACAGCATTTCACATAGACAGTGACTTGCAAAGTCCTTCTAAGGGGCAAGAAACTGATCCTCCTTTACAGGATAAAATCCTAGCTTTTGGCAGACAAGAAAGAGCATCTCTGATACACTGCTGCTGCCTCCTCAGCTCCGGGGACATCGTGCCTGCCTTGTCACCTACTGAGACTCTCCCAGCCTCACTGTTCTTACTCCAGTGGCAGTTATTAATTTTTATTTTCACCATTCATGTACCCCTGGCTACAAAGCCCACTTCCTCTCCTTGTCCACCTACTTATCCTCTGAAATGTCTCGCCTTCTCTGTGAGCCTTCCCTGACCTCCCTGAAGTCCCTGGCTCTCCCCTTGGCTGCCTCTGTGTCTTTTCTCGTTGTTGGTACCTCACCACTTTGCAGTTAAATTTCTGGCAGTAATGTCTCCAGGAGGTGTATGGACTAGGTTTCTTCATTCCTATACCCCTAGTGCTAACACATGTCAGGCATGCAATAGATAATAGTTACTGAGTACACCTTCTTCATAGATACCAAGAGGTTATTCCTGAGACCAGTTATTCTGCCAACCAGTCCTTTGGGAAATAACTTGGCCTATCACTTACAAGAGGAGATGGTCTTCTTAAAATTTAGGTCTTGCAAAGTGCTTTATTGACTATCCTATGAGTTAATTAACTGAAGTTTTTGAACCAAAAAGAGGAAAGCTTCTGATTTATTAAGCATCAGCTTTGTGCCAGAAATCACAAAAGACATTTTCATGTTGTCCCATTTCAACTGCAGTTAATAATCTGCCTGGTTTATAGCTAAAGAAATGAAACCAATGGACTGAAAACTGTTTATGGTCACCAATTAGTTGCAAAGAGATTCCAAATTCAAAGCTCTGTGCTTGGAATCTAGACTCTTTGGACCCACAGAGATCTTGTTCAGATGTAAACTGAATGTGTGGTCGCCTCTCATCCGCCTCTATGTCTTCTCACGTCGTTTTTTTTTTTTTTTTTTTTTTTACAATGTCATTAGAGTCTGGGGGCCTATGGGACATCTCTGAGCATGTAAATGTTCTGCAAACAAAGTGATGTGTATAATAGGGGTTGACTCCTACAGATACACATACACACACTGATGAATAAACTCACTCTTATATACAAATGCGTACACAACTTTACTCAGTTCAGTGGGAACTTTGCTAAGCAATGCTGTGAATTTGGATCATTACTATGAGGAAGAATCTAGTTTGAGTCCTTTACTGAGAGCACAAGGAACATTTCAAACCCCAGGCTGGTAAAACTGGCCTTCCATTTCCTCTGGAGCAGTTGTAAATCTTGCCACTGGAAAAATCTCCTTACTGATAACATGGGTATTCCTAAAGATTGGGCATTCTCTGCACCATTGGCCTAAGAAAATCATGAGTTAGAAGGTGCATGGAGGGGGTAGATCTGTGCTATGTGTTAGGCAAGGTGATGGTGGTGTTCTCCAACCCATGCGGCATCTCCTTCACTCAGATCAGATGATATTTTGAGGCCTGTATGGTGCAGAGCGTCTTTGGATGACCCAGGTTCCCATTCAGTGACATCACACTCTAAAGAGACAAGACCTGAGACAAGGACTCCCCGGAGAGAAGCAGCCTGAATCTGTATGAATTTTAGAAGTTTATTGGTAGGACACGGAAGCAGAGGGGTGACCTAACCAAGGCCAAGAACTCCCAAACTGAGAGCTCGAATCCTGTGGTTGAAAAAAATAGCCATAAGGCGACTCTCGGGTCTCTCATGGCCAATGGCCATTCCACACTCAACCTGTGACCAAGTATCTGAGCCTGAGTTGGAGCTGGTCTATCAGGAAACAGTTCTTGTAGGTCCATCAGTGCTTCTAAGGTCCTGTGTGTCCAGAGGGAAAATGGCCAAATGGCTTTCTGAGCCAGGGTGTGAGGCAATCCATAAGTGAGAACCTTCCTCTACAAGGGGATGTGCAGGCAAAACAATACTCAGGTCCTCATGAGGAAGGGAGGCTAAGGCAGGGAAGGGAAGCTCAGAAGTCTCTTTTTATGTAAGAGACAGAAAGATAAGTGAGAAGATTTTAGCCCTAGAGACCTAATTCTGATTTTTAGAAGACTAAGGCAAAGAAGTAGAAGAGAAGGAAGTGATGGCAGTGACAAAAAGCAAGAAGGAGATGGTGACAAACAGACAGAGAATTCCATGGAGATGAGAGTCTGAGAAACCAGGGAGGGGCTGACGTTGGGAAACCGGCTGTCACTTTATCTCATGGTTTTCTTGGTAGGTGAGCTCAGAGCTGGGGTCTTCCCTGAGACATCCTTGAATTCGCTTGCACTGCCCAGCCTGGTCTTGGCCTCCCCACGGGGGCTGCAGTTCCCACTGCCAGTGACACAGCCCCCGGGGAGCATGGTGTAAGCCCCACTGACAGAGCTAGGCCGGTAGCCATAGGTGCCAGTGCCACCAAACCCGAAGCCAGCCACAGCACCTGCTGTCCCAGTTGTAGAACTGCTGATGACCGCTGTGGAGAACAGAGGGAACAGTGATCAGTGTGCCTCTCAGGACAGGGGTGACCGGATGTGCCCTTCCCACTCCAGGCCCACTAGCTTAAATCTGCCCCCCTATGTGACCCTTCACAGCATGAGTGAAGACATACTCAATTCCTGTGCAGCCCAAGCACCAGGAAATGCAGTTCAGATCCCACTGGACTCCTCCACTGAGCACCTGTTCATATTTAGAATGAATAAGAGTAACCAGTGCTTCCCCCAAAGGAAAGCCAGTGCTCAAGCACAGATAAGCCAAGCTCTTGCAGTCCACTGGAGAAAGCATTCTTAAGATTCCTCTCTCAAAGAATTTACTGACAGCTTGAATTAGGAAATTTTTACCCTCCCTTTCTTCAGAGACTGGGCTAAACCCTGTAGGGCAGGTATTAAAATCGATTGGTACTGCGTTTGTATGCAAGCATCCTTACTCTCAGAGGGAAAGTGCAACCCTGTACTTAGTTGCCTTCAAGCCTACAATCCGGGTGGAGGTGGCAAGAGATGGGGTGGGGCCCAGAGTTTCATCCCAACATGAGTAAGATTTCTGGGGAAGAAGCCTGACTGCAGTGTCACAGTGTGATGCAGAGCTGACGCCCCCAGGAAGGCAGCCGCCCTCGACAGAGGGTCAGCAGATCTCTGCAAGGGAGACAAGTGTATGTGATAGTAACCCCAGGAAGAGCCACACTGTTCTTCAAGGATCCCACTCATTCTTGTTGTTGATTGACTAAAAAAAATCCCCTCGGAGACACGAAATACTCACAAATGCTCACGGAATTTGCGTATTCCCCGGACATCCTGGAGAGAGAGAAAGCACAAGTGAGTCCCTGTCACATGGGACTCATGTCCCACTCATGTGCCACTGCTCAGCTCTGGCCAGACATCACCAGCCAGGTGGCAGCTGAGGTAACTGCTCCTGCTCCCCTAAGCCCTTCTGTCCTCCCGTTCACCCTTTCCAGAATTCAAGGCCTGCAATTTGGGTCCCCAGTTCAGGGTTTCCCCTGAGCCTATTGTTTTACTGCTGGGAAGCTAGTACCTGAATAAACACACGTGTGGAAAGATTAGGTCCAGGAGTTGCTGCTAATGAACTAGCTATGTGTCTCAGTCCAGTAACTTCTGTCTGGGCCAAGGGGTTTTCTGTATATCAGTGTTCCAAGTTCCATCCAGCCTTGAAAATACGACTGTGACTGTGCAGTCCACACTGTCACATAGTCATTATTTTAACTGACTACATTTTGTAAGGAAATGTGTTTCTCTTAAAAGAAAGTTTTATATTACTGTGGATAAGCAGAAATCAGTGGTTGTTAACTAAACAAGGAAAAAGTAGGAATAAAAACAAATATAATGTAAATACAACAATTTAATGGTAGGAAGGAGGTTGGCTACAGGGAGCTTCTGAACTGAGATATCTTATACTGTGTTATTTTTTTAGTAGGGATATTTTCTAAGTGAAATGAGACAACCATAATTCAAAGACCCAATTCAAAAGTGGGCATCTGATATGGACAGACATTTTTCAGATGAAGAAGTAAAAGTGGTAAAGAAATATATGAAAAAATGTGCAACATCACTGGTCATTTGAGAGATGCAGATGAAAACAACACTGAGATTCCATTTTACTCCAAAAGAACTGCTGCTATCAATAAATTAACCAATAACAAATGCTGGTAGATCTTTGAAGAATAAAAGAACCCTTCTCCACTGTTGGTGGGGATGTAGACTGGTGCAACCACTATGGAAATCACTGTGGAGATTTCTCAAAAAGCTAGCATTAGAGGGTCAGGGACTTAGCTCTGTAGTTCCAGTGTCTGCCTTGCAAGCTTAATGTCCCGAGTTCAATCCCTGGTAACCAGATACTGTAATGCCAGGTGTGGTGGCTCATGCCCACCAGCAATCAGTACCACATACCACAGTGCCAGGCATGGTGGCTCACACCTGTAATCCAAGCACTTGGGAGATAGAGACAGGAAGATTGTTGTGAGTTTGAGGTTCGCCTGGGTTACATAGTGAGTTCAAGGCCAGTCTGAACTACAAAGCAAGAGAGCCTGTCTCAAAAAAAAAGGGCCGGGGAGTTAGCTCAGTGGTTCTGGCACGTGTCTTGCAAGCACAAGGGCCCGGGTTCGATTCCCCGGTAACCACATAACAATACTGGGTGTGGAGACCCACACCCAGCAGCAACCAGTACCACGTACCACAGTGCCGGGCGTGGTGGCTCACGCCTGTAATCCCAGCACTCGGGAGGCAGAGGCAGGAGGATTGTGATGTGAGTTGGAGGCTGAGCTCAGGGCCAGCC
>PVIR01002923.1:63477-95618 GCA_004026965.1 Petromus typicus | reverse complement strand
GTAACCACATAACAATACTGGGTGTGGAGACTCACACCCAGCAGCAACCAGTACCACATACCACAGTGCCGGGCGTGGTGGCTCACGCCTGTAATCCCAGCACTCGGGAGGCAGAGGCAGGAGGATTGTGATGTGAGTTTGAGGCTGAGCTCAGGGCCAGCCTGAACCACAAAGCGAGACCCTGTCTCAAAAAAAAAAAGATACTTCCGGGCCAGGGATATAGCTCAGTGGTTCCGGCACCTGTCTTGCAAGCACAAGGACCCGGGTTCGATCTCCGGTAACCATATAACAATACTGGGTGTGGAGACTCACCCCAGCAGCAACCAGCACCACATACCACAGTGCCGGGTATGGTGGCTCACGCCATCCCAGCACTCAGGAGGCAGAGGCAGGAGGATTGCTGTGATATGAGTCAGAGGCTAAGCTCAGGGCCAGTCTGAACTACAAAGTGAGACCCTGTCTCAAAAACAAATAAGATACTTCCCAGCTAGTTGTGGTAATGCATGTCTGTAATCCCGGCATTCAGAAAGCTGAGTCAGGAGGATTGCTGTGAGTTCAAGATCAGCCTGAACTATAGAACAATACTCTGTCTCAAAAAAATGAAAAGACACTTCCCATTTTGGTTTATGAAGCAAACATAATCTTGATAGAAAAATTTTATAAGAACATTGCAAGTAAGAAAAATTACTGGGAAATCATGAAGCTACACAAATTCTAAATAAGTTATTACCTTATCAAATCCAAAATAAATAAAAATAATATGCCACAATAAAAAATGGTTCCTTTGGGAATGGAAGCCTGTCTTGACATTAAATATTTAACAATATCACTGAAATTATCTTTCAAAATATTAATACAAAATTGACAAGTGGTTGTTTAACTCAATGATATAACCCAAGCTTCACATGTTCAAAGGCCTAGCTTTAATCCCCACCATTTAAAAATAATAAATAAGATAAATATAAAATAAATTGAGGCTCCTCAAACTTAAAATAAAAATCAATATATTAATGGAATTTTTTTTTGTTTTTGATACAGGGTCTCTCTTTGTAGTTCAGGCTGGCCCTGAGCTCTGCCTCAAACTCACATCAAGCAATCCTCCTGCCTCTGCCTCCCAAGTGCTGGGACTACAGGCGTGAGCCACCACGCCCGGCACGGTGGTATATGGTACTGGTTGCTGCTGTGCATGAGTCTCCACACCCAGTATTGTATGTGGTTACCAGGGGACTGAACCCAGGCCCTTGTGCTTGCAAGACAGGTGCCGGAACCAGTGAGCTAAATCACCGGCCTAATGGAATTTTTTAAATCAGCTGATTATCTTAATAGCTAGCAGAAAAAGCAATCTATCAATTTCCATACTCATTCATGATTAAATCCATAACAAATTGTGAGTAGAAATTTCCCAAATAAAAATTATCTGTGAAAACCTAGGCGAGAGCCAGGGATTTAGTTCAGTAGTTCCACAGCCTGCCTTGCAAGGGCCTGGGTTTGATTCCCAGTAACCACAAACAACAATGCTAGGCACGGAGACTCATGCCCACCACCAATCAGAACCACATACCACAGTGCCAGGCATGGTGGCTCATGCCTGTAATTCCACCCCTTGGGAGACAGAGACAGGAGGATTGCTGTGCTGTGAGTTTGAGGCTGAGCTCAGGGCCAGCCTGAACCACAAAGTGAGACCCTGTCTCAAAAAACCTTAAAAAATAAAAAAAATTTTAAAAATAAAAGCTAGGCAAGCATTACAGATAAAATATTAGGAGTTATCTCCTTATCAGAGGCAATGTCACAATGCTATCAATATCCTTTTATAATTTCTGTACAATTTTAACTAAAGATTGTACTAGAGAATATATAGCATTTTATTTTATTAGTACATGTTCACAGTACACAATGATTACATTTATTGTGGGGAGTCAGCACATGTACACAATACATGTTAATTCATTTCTTTTTTAAATCCTGTACCTCTAGCCTACCTTCCCTGCTCCAACTCCTGGACCCCTTCCCATTTGCATAAGTTCTATTTTCATCATCATTATTTTTCTTCATTTCTTTTTTTTAATAATATATTGATTAGAAACCAAACTATTACGTACACATGACATTATTGTAAAGTATGCAAAATCCTAAAGATTCTATTAGCAAACCACTGGAATTATTAAGTACATGATAAATAAAAACACCTGTTAATACTTCTATATACTAGCAATAAACTACTAGAATGTAAAGTTTTTTAAAGTATGGCAATAATTAATATCCAAGAAAAAAATCAAACACCTAGGAATGAATCTAATAAACTATATGTAAAATCTCCAGAGAGAAAACTATAAAACATTACTGAGAATAAATGACCCTAATAGAGAAACACATCATACATACAGGCTATAGATATAAATCCTTCCTAAGTTGATCCACTGATATAGCACATCCTAATCAAAATCCTACTCCTCTCATAACCTACTAAAGTGGCAAATTCATTCTAAAATTTAAATAAACACTCAAAGAGCTAATTACCAATAGCCAACATAATAGTGGAAAAGAAACCAAATTTGGAGAACTTACTATGAAAACTTGTAACCCTAGGAAAATATGGCATCAGGATAAGGATAAACCAACTTCTAAAGAATACATGAAGACTGTAATCCCAGCACTCCAGAGGCAAAGACAGGAGGACTGCTGAGTTTGAAACTAACCTGAGCTACATAGTGAGTTCAGGGCCAGTTGGTATTGGGAACTGTGGACAACTTACTAGGACTTAAGACTTTCTTACTGGGATTTACTCACTTGGACTTGAGGATGTCTGCCCTGCCCTACACTGCCCTGCCCTGGGGATCAACTACTGGGATTACTGTAGACATCTGTCCCATCCTGTGAGATCTTAAACTACAAGGATTACTGCACTAAGATTATTGGACTTGGGACTTACTGGGATTTACTGGGATTTAAGGATGCCCTGCCCTATGTAACCTTCAATTACAGGGATTACTGTGGGACTGCCCTGTTTTAATGCATGCTAGGATTATTGGCTGAAGGCTTTTTACCAAATAAAGGTGCAGGCAAGCTCGGTTATGGGTTGTTCTGCTCCCACTTCTTATGCTGTGGTATCTGGCCTTTGACTGCCACTACTCAGAGTAGCAAGAGTCGAGCGTGGGCTCAGCCTTTTTCCTCAAGATTCTGACTTTATTGTTTGTTGATTATTAATCCTTTAACTGTAGGACTATTGGCGGATTGGAGTTTGCCACCAGGGCTCTGGCTGTTTTCTCTTCCCCAGACTCACACATTTGGCACCCATACTTGGTTTTGGATTGGATCCATTGATGAATTCGTATATCAGATGTGCTTACGGTAGAAGGAACAGCACATGGATTTCCAACATGGACGAGATACACCAGTGGTGAGTGCGTTTAGTTTGAAAAAATTTTCTATCTTTGCTAACTCAACAAACATTGACCCATAGGTCAAGCTCTGTCATTGGATCAGTGTGATTTTGCCAAATTGCTTGACTTGCTATTGAAATGAGCTGAGTATTTGGTACCAAGGAAAGATGTGAGAAAATTATTAAAAGATAAAGAAAAATATCTTCCACTTTTTCCCAAGAAAGGCACAATTAATTTAATAGCATGGGAACATGTAGGAACTGCTTTTAGAAACTAGGGAAAGAGGAATCTGTCTTTCACCTCAAACATTAACCACTCGGAGTTTAGTCTACTCTGCTTTAAAACTCTATCAGTTCAGGACTGTGGCTACCCCTCCTCCTAGACATGCTTCTCTGCATTTAGCTTCATCTGTTTCTTCTCATCCTGTTGTGACTCCAGCGTTACGAATGCAGCAGGCCACTCCAGCCCTGCCACCACAGCAGGCCGCTCCAGCCCTACCATTGCAGCAGGCCACCCCAACAGGCTGCTTTGGCTCTACCACTGCAGCAGGCTGTTTTAGCCCTACCATTGCAGCAGGCTGTTTTAGCCCCATTTGAGGAGAACCCTAATTCATTAGCCCTACAGCCTCCTCAGAAGTCACACAGGGTCTCATTGCTCCCCTCCTAAAGCCCACTCCTAGGACCACTCCATAACGCCGTGCCCTATAAAAAAAGCTGATACTGTGGGTAAGGTGATTGAAGACCCTCTGTGCTTTCCTATTTCACTCTTGCCTGATCCCAATAACCCAGAGGGGAAAATATGTACTCATACCTCATTCGACTTAAACTTCTTAAAAGAAATCAGACCGAGCATGCTGTCTAATGGTGTCCCAAAGCCCATATACAACGGGTTTGTTAGATAACCTACTTCAGAACTATTTTCTGGTTCCACATGATGTTCTTCATCTTGCAAAAACATGCCTATCTCCTGCTCAGTATCTCCATTTTGAGGTAGAGTTGTGTTCCTTAATTAGGGAACCGACTCATAAGAATGCCCAGAGAGACACTCAGTTTAGAGAGATTACACTTGACATGCTATCTGATAGCGGACAGTTTTCTGATTTACACAGGCAAGCTGATTGCCCAGCATTACTCTTTTGTCAACTACAGGACCTTAGGTGGAGGGCCTGGTGCTCTGTGCCAGTTGACAATACACTGAATCTTTTACCCAAATTACACAAGGGCCTACAGAAACTTTCACACAATTTGTAGCCCAACTGCAACAACTAATTAGGTAATTAGGAGGCAAATATCTAATTCTCAGGCAGCAAATATTCTCTTTTTACTTAGCCAATAAGTTTGCTCTTCTAATGACCTTGGAGCATATATCGAGGCATGTCAAAACATTGGAATGCCTTCATTAATTCAGTCCTGATGGTTCAAGCCATCTCCCAAAATGTGGTGGTATATGTAACACCTTATTAAAATGTTTTAACTGTGGGAAAATGGGAAGCATCAGAAAAAAAATGTAAAATAAAAACAGTTTCACAAGTTGACCTGAAGCCACACAAGCAAGCAGCTAACAAAAATAACTTACCACCTAGTCCTTGCCCTCGCTGTTGTAAAGGCATGCACTGGGTTAAAGATTGCTACTCCAAATATGATAAGGATGGTGCACTGCTCATTAGGAAACATATGTCTGGAAACGGAAGTCGAGCCCTTCCCTGGGCTCAGGAAACAATAGGGCATCAGGGCCAAGGGACTCTAGTCTCTCCGAGCCAGCTATACCCAGTTCAGAACCATTTGTAAATATGAAATCAGATGGTGTGGGTGTCCGGAGGGATATTTCCTCCCTCATCAGAGGAACACTTGGGATCTCAGGATTAGATTTTCCTGCTGCTCAGAGGAGTTCATCTGCTGGGAGGTGAGACCCATGTCCATCCCCCCAGGAATTTATGGACCCTCGCCACCTAGAACAATCAGTTTAATATCTGGAAAATCCTCTTCAACTTCAAAAGGCATTACAGTTATTTCTTCTATTTTTGATTCCCACTATAACTCTGAATTGTGTGTTCCTGTTCGTTCCACAGGACTTTGGATAACAGAACAAGAAGATTATTGCACAGCCATTGCCCTTGCCTAAACCACAATTAAATAACATTTACCTTAACATACCTTACCTTGACATAATCCTCAGCTAGAAAGTTTATTTCATTCAGGAGATTTCTGAAAAACACTCTCGGACTATGTGACCATGGGTTACACTAGTGGAACCAACATCCCTGAGAACAGAGGATAGCACCCCTGCTGAAAATGATGCACCAGCCACACCTGAGCAACTCACCTCATCTGTGATGACCAACAAATACAAGATGAGGTCCAGGACCAAACCATCACCGCAAGAGGGAGAACAAGCATAGGTGCATGAGTTCAAAAAAAAAACTTTTTTTTTTTCCTTTTAGGGGGATATAAGATATTTTTAGGGCCAGGGATTTAGCTCAGTGGTTCTGGCGCCTCTCTTGCAAGTGCAAGGACCTAGATTTGATCCTCGGTAACCACATACCATACTGGGTATGGAGACTCACGCCCAGCAGCAATCAGTAGCACATAGCACAGTGCCAGGCGTGGTGGCTCACGCCTGTAATCCCAGCACTCGGAAGGCAGAGGCAGGAGGATTGCTGTGATGTGAGTTGGAGGCTGAGCTCAGGGCCAGACTGAACTACAAAGCAAGACCCTGTCTCAAAAAACAAAACAAACAAACAAACAAAAAAAGATATTTTTATTCCTCCTGGTCCTAATTGTAAGAGATCTCTGTTAATTGACATACAGAAAGTTTTTGACCTGTCTTGAGTGCAGTTAAAAGTCTAAGAGAATATATAGGAAAAATTGTGATTCAGTTTGACCAAATATATTTGAATGCACTGTAATTGTATAGTCTTGTTTGTCTGTTTGTCCAATTGTATGATTTGTCTATTTTGTTTGAACTCAAAATAATTTTTTTCTTTTTCCGTTCATTTTCATGTTTTGAAAATTTTTTTCTTAGAGGATATCCACCCATGGTTGGGTTGTCTTACAGATGAATATTGTTGGAAAGAAGCATTTTGTTTTTGCATGTTAGCTGATCAAAGTGATGTACAGATTTATTTTACAAAAGTACTGTTGTTTTCCCTTGATTGCCATAACCCAAACAATTTTTATATGAATAAAAACTCTTACAGTTCGGGAGACTGCTAAATGGAACTCCCCTTGGTGAACAGAGGAGCAGCTGTCCAGAACATAACTATTGGTCTTTGTTCACTAATGGGACCACCAATATTTTCATAACTTTATGGGCGACACACCCCCAACAAATATTTTCTCTATGTTATTGCAAATTGGTTGCATTGGCCATTGTTGAAGATATCAGCTATAGGAATGTTGTGGTAAAATATTTTTATAAATTGTAAATATATTATATGTTTATAAGATTTTATATGATTTTGAAAGATCCTTCTGGTACCAAGCTGTATAATTTGTTATTTTCTGACATGCAAAAATGTATTTATGATCTGTAGTTCTATGGTATTCACCTTTTGATTCAGACTGCTGCCTTATATTTTGGGGAGTACGTCTAACAATGGCTATTCTACCTATTAGACACATTTGTTATACTAAAATATTATTTAAAGTTCTTTAGTTAAGGCCCTATTAACATTAGACAGTGACTCAACCACCAGACCAACTATGATTGACAACTGTAATAGTCTTCTAACTGTATTTTATCCTTAATGCTTTATATGAAGGTAGATTTATAATGGTTGAGTTCACTACTCCTGTTGCATGTGCTAATGTTATTGATCTTCTCTCCTGGATGAACTCAAACAAAACAGATGAATCACACAATTGGACAAACAGGGGGAGCATGATGGCACATGCCTGTAATCTCAGCAGTGAGGGTTCAGCCTGAAGCAGGTGGATTGCCTAGAGTTCGAGGCCAGCCCGGGCTACACAATGCGTTTTAAAATCAGCCTTAAATAGGGAGCCGGGGAGTTAGCTCAGTGGTTCCAGCGCCTGTCTTGCAAGCGCAAGGGCCCGGGTTCAATTCCCCGGTAACCACATAACAATACTGGGTGTGGAGACTCACACCCAGCAGCAACCAGTACCACATACCACAGTGCTGGGCGTGGTGGCTCACGCCTGTAATCCCAGCACTCGGGAGGCAGAGGCAGGAGGATTGCTGTGATGTGAGTTTGATGCTGAGCTCAGGGCCAGCCTGAACCACAAAGCGAGACCCTGTCTCAAAAAACCTAAAAAAAAAAAAAAAAAAAAATCAGTCTTAAATACATAACAAGACTCAGTTTCAGAAAGAAAAAAAATTAATGGGCAACTAAAAGTGAGAAGGAAATAATGAAGCTTGTTGAAGCAATGTAGGAAATATTTTTATGCTGAGGAGGCAAAGATTTCTTAAATAGTATTCGAAAGCACTACTAAAAAACAGAGCTGGAGATGTAGTTTATGAGCTCTGGGCTCAATCCACAGTACGCAAAATAAATACACATACATATGTACAATTACATTAAAAAAACTTTAGCAAAATCAAAAAGTTTCTGTTAATCGAAAGGTTGTATTAAGAAATAAAAGGGTGGGCTGGCAATTTAGTTCAGTGGTTCCAGTATCTGCCTGGCAAGAGCAAGGTCCTGAGTTAAATCCCAGTCCCCAATATCACATACCACAGTACCAGGTGTGGTGGCTCATGCCTATAATCCCAGCACTCAGGAGGCAGAGGCAGGAAGATTGCTGTGAGTTCAAGGCCAGCCTGAACTACAAAGCAAGACCTTGTCTCAAAAAAAAGAAAAGGGCAAGGGACATCCTGAAAACATTTGCAATACCAAAGTTATGTACCCAGGTGGCAATTAAGCACATGAAAAGGTGCTGAATATCTTTAATAAGAAAATTAAATTAAACCCCTATGAGAAACCACTACACTTATATCGAAAACAGCTAACCTACAACCGAAATCAAAATAGTGTTTTCCATTTCAAAAGGAATAAGAAGGGAAGGTCACCATAGAAGGAATGCAGGCAATGTTTTATTTCTTGATCAGGGTAGTGAGAAACGAAGCTGCTCATTTTATAAGAGCACTACACTTGAAGTGGGCATGGTGGTGCATGCCTCTAGTCCTAGCACTTGAAGCTGATGCAGGAGGATCCCTACAAGTTCGAGGCCATCCTGGGCTATATAGTGAGTTCAAGTTCAATATGAACTACATAAATAAATCCTGTCTAAAAAACTAACAGAAAAACCTCTACACTTGTGACAGGATCACTTACTTCTTTTAAACATTCTATTGGAAGCCCCAGACATTGTAATAGGGAGAAAAAAGTTGTAAAAGATTTAAAAGGATGAAATAAATTGAAATTGCAATGTACATAATTATGTAGAAAATCTAAAAGAATCTATAAAGTTTTAGTCTCAAACGATATTTAGGCTCTATAAGCAAACTATTAAAACCCAAATAATATACAAGTAAAAACAAGAGATGAATAAATAAAACTGTGGTATGGTTGTAAAAGGAAATCTATACAGCACTGAATTTAACTTCTGCTATGAACAACTTGATTTAATATTACAGAATGTTGAATAACGTAAGAGAACATACTGGATAATTTCACTCACATATTTAAAAAGAAGGAAATTAAGCTATAAAGTTAACACCTTTCTTGGTTAATGGTTAGAGGACAGGAGCTACTTTTAGAGAGGAAAGAAATAATGACTTCACATTTCCTCAATATCCAACACTATCAACCCCTAACTAGAGCTTACACTCGGCTTCCAACATATCTATCGTCAAACACATCAAACTATAGCTTAACTTGTCATACCATTCTCTATTATCCATGAACAATTCAAGCACAAGATTTAAATTTTCATGTTTTGGCATCTAGCATAAAGCTTTGCTCACAGCAGTCACTTAATACATTTCGATTTTATGTATATATGCTGACAAATCAGGCCATAAAACCATGACAAAGCATAAGTCTTATATTTCCTCCAAAGCAATGAACACACCACAGGCATAATTCAGTGACAGCTAGTAGTGCAACCTGTACCAAAACCTGGTTCCACGGACAAAATGTTCTTTTCAAAACACACAATTACTTAAGTTCATGCTAGAAATGCAAACAATCATTTTTTGTTTGTTTGTTTTGTTTTGGGCTTTTGAGACAGGGTCTCGCTTTGTAGTTGAGGCTGGCCCTGAGCTCAGTCTCAAACTCACATCACAGCAGTCCTCCTACCTCTGCCTCCCCAGTGCTGGGATTACAGGTGTGACCACCATGTGGTATGTGGTACTGATTGCTGCTGGGCGTGAGTCTCCATGCCCAGTATTGTATGTGGTTACCGAGGATCAAATCTAGGTCCTTGCACTTGCAAGAGAGGCACCAGAACGACTGAGCTAAATCCCCGGCCCAAACAATCATTTTTTTATACATATAGATTTCCAGAGTTCCCAGTTAAAAGAAACCAGTTGAGATCACCTAGCCAAAACTCTGAAGAGCCTCCTAACGGTCATGAGTCTAGCCAGGAGAACCAAGACTTGACTCAAGATTCACTGGCTTCTCTTTTAGGGATTTGAGTCATAATCCCAACTGCCATCAACCTAAAGGCTGAGATCCCAAAAGGACAAAATTCCTGAAGTCTGACATCCTAAAAGATCAAAATCCCAAAAATATACCTCCAGACAAAAATTTTGAACATTATTTAAAAGACATTTATTTACATGTTTAAAGATTTCTAAACATAAATGTGATAATTCATAGGCCTTTTTATGTGACAAAACAGGCACTAATATCACACATACATACTTTGCAAGCAATAATCACTGATACACTAATAACAGATGCACTAGGGTAATAGTTATGAGCAGATATTTACAAAGAAACCAAAAAATGAAACGTATAAAGACAAAACACTATGCTTGGTAACTTTTGTTCAACTTTACAGCTGCGGTCACCTGAAATACCTATTAAGTACAAGCTAAGTCTTGAGAAGAGCGATCAGAGAGTGCAGTGGGTCAACACCACATACACAGCTGCTTAAGGACATTAAGAGGTTCCCTCATCTCGTTAGAGGTGCTAGGGATTGAACCCAGAAAGTACTGAGCTACATCCCCTTCTTTTAAATTATGACATACGTTCTTGCTAAGTTACCCAGGCTGGCTTTGAACTTCCGATCCTCCTGCCTCAGCTTCTTGAGTAGTTGGAATTACAACTAGATGACCACCATATTGAGCAAGAAATGTTATCTTTCACAAGTGAAGGCATACCAAAGGAAATCTCATTTATCAAGGAAGTTTCAATGTTTTTATGTATAACCACAATACTTATAAACAAAGTCAATGTGTGATAAGGTTCTTTTGCAGAACCAAATTTGAAAAAGTGAAGCAAAAATCAAGTAATTCTCTAAAAGTCTTTATATAATTTGTACCTCTAGTATTGAAAATGATGTAAATATGAAAATACAATATAACAATGTATAAAAATGCAGCCTAGGAATGCACATGCAGCTCAGTGAGACTGTTTGCCTCACACACCCAACACCCTCGTTTCTAGCCCCACCATCACATGTATACACAAATAATGCTGAAAATTTAGAAGAGGGAGAAAATAAAGTTCCAACATATAAAAAAAAGTATATTACAAGGATAAACTATGGGCAAACACATGGAGGCAGTCTGTAAGTCCTGACCAACTTTAAAGATCAATAACTAGAGATTCACATTAAGATAAATAGGGGTTTTTTTTGTTACCAGGGATCAAGCTCAGTACCTCCTGCATTCCAGGCAGGTGTGGCACCACTGAACCACGTTCCTGGTCCCTGAATAGGTTCCTTTTAAGGCATATCTCTCCTTGGAAAATATACTCACATTCATTTTCAGTGTGATGTTGCTAATTTTGAAATTCTATGATTCACCATGAACATTTCCTATTAAAGTTTTCCATCTTGTGCATCACGCTTCTATGCCATTTTGGTACACAGATATCCATTCTGCAGAGACTCATACAGATCACAGGTTTGGCAGAAACAACACTGGATATAGAATGAAAGGCAGCAACATGGCATTATCTTCTCATCTTACTAGGCATGTAATTATTTTCAAATAAGTCAGTTAACTTCACTGGTTCTTCAAACAAAGCATACCTCTTTTTTTCTTTTCTTTCATTTGCTCATTCTTTTGAGATATTCTTGCTATATAGTCTAGGCTGGCCTTCAATATGTTGTGTAGCTCAAGATGACCCCACGATCCTCCTAGCCTAGCCTCCTGAGTGCTGGGATTACAGATGTGCACCGCCACACCTGGCTCTGATTCGAATTTATTAAAAGCTGGTGGAATTTCATCAGCTAGAAGGAATGCCAACAATGACAAATAACACATTTAAAGTTAAATTTTCATCATGACCATTTCACATAATTAATGTTCATGTGAATTTTGTCAAATGCACTGGGCTAAAATGAAAATACTTTATCAGTAGCACCCTAAAATTCACTTTTACAAGTTTTAATCACATTATTCCAACCTACCAGTATGATCTGGGAATTTAACTGAAACTCATTTCCTTCATTAAATCTTCAAATAAGCCTTTAAAGTCTTTCTTTTTCTAGTAAAGGAGTAGATAAGTTTTAGAATTTTCAGATCCAGCAATGGCATGAATAATACGTATTTGATTAATAAAAACAAACACTGGGGCAGTTTTGAAAGGGTCATCTATTAGCCAAAATGAGCATGAATTAGTTTTCTTTTCTTTTTTTATGGTACCAAGGATCAAACTCAGGACCTTATACTTGCCAGGTAGGCAACGGCACCATTTAGCTACATCCCAACCCTGTGCTAGCTTTTCAATGCTAGATTTAGTGGTAAATATAAGAAGTCTATCTTCTTCAAAAGCCAAATTTTTAAATTCAGACTTCTGGGAAGACAGAGTGGTAAGCAGCAGAAAATGAATCTCTCTAGGATTTGGTGTTCAGACACTGGAATATAGCAGCGTGAGGAGGAGAAAAGGAGTCCCCAGGCCCCAGGAAGGATCTGAAGCAAGAACTGCAATGCATAGGGAGAGCCATGCAAGAGACTGCAATGGAAAAAAGGGAGATGACAGGCAAAGGTTTGTCTCAGAGTACAGACAAGGCGTGGGAAGAGTGCGTCGAACCTGCAAGTGCATGGTGACTACTGGCAACCCCAGTAGCCTCCATGGAGAAAGGAACTAAAGGAACAGAGCAGTGATCGTGGCAGACTACAGTGCTGGTGATATTCAGGTTCAGATATCACCTGGGAGAGGGCTGTTGCCAATAGCCATCTTGGAGAGGAACCAACTGAGCTCAGAACTCAGAACGGCTACTGGCCAATTCCATCTAGTGACTTCTGGTGTCACAGTGAAGGTGCCGAGTTTAAGACAGAAGAAGATCAGAGAGTGGAATTCGAGCTGGGAGGAGACACACAGAGTGTGACACACCTTAACAAACCAGCTCCTAGCCTCACAGCCAGAAACCAGCCTGAACTTCTCTTGAAACTAAAAGTCCAGGTTTGCTAGGAAGATCTACAACCCCACCATAAGTCAAAGGCTGGCTTGCTAGGATTACACAACCTGGATTTGGACTCTGTAGGCTCCACACTGTCTAACCCCAGTGATAGCAGAGAAACACCTTGAACTGGACTTTTTCCTCTCCTTTTTTTCCCCCACTATTTTCTTCCTTTTTTTTTCTTTTCCTCTTTGCTGGTTTTTGTCTTTTACTTTTTCTTAAACTGTTCTTGTTCTTACATGAGTGTCAACAGTTTCTACTTTTTTTGTTTTGTTGTTACAGTTGTTCTGTTTTCTTTCTTATTTCTTTCCTTTTTCTTTCTTTTCTTTCCCTTATTTCTCTTAATTCTTTTCTTTTCCTCTTGTCATCACATTTTCTCAACTTTGTATAATCTTCCTTTGTCCTTCAGCCGTGCTTCTACACTCATCTTCTATTTTCCCCCTTTATCCCCTTTTAAATCATCTCTTCATAAGGTAAATTGCCGTAGTGAGGGCATATTGACTGCATAAAATTTCCTGGTGCATTATAGATTTTTTTTATATAACCACAAATCTAATTCAAATGGTTAAAGGGGGCACATTAATAACTACCATAGTTAGTCATTTTTTAGGCTGTGTATGATGCTACTGTTGCTGCTGATTGTACTACTTTAGCCAAGGAGACATAATTATGCTAATCAGTTGTTCTTGGGATACTAACACTGAATTTGCCTAAGGGTCTTGAAAGCCAAATCTCTAAACCCACTTAACGTTTTCTAACCCTGAGGGTTCCTCTATACAGTAAAATGCCTTTGGTTCCAAAAATAATAAATTCATGAAATTCTTTTGTTCTGACAAAGTGTGTGTGTGTGTGTGTGTGTGTGTGTGTGTGTGTGTGTGTGTGTATACACACACACACACACACACACATTTTTTTTTAGACAGGATCTCATTTTGTCATTCAGGCTACCCTAAACTCACTATGTAACCCAGCCGAGCCTCAAATTCAGCAATCCTCCTGCCTCTACCTTCCAAGAAGTCACTGTGGTATGTGGTTATCAGTGCTCAGCTTACAGCCATGAGTCATTATGCCTGGCATTGTAGTATGTGGTTACCAGGGATCAACACTGGACCTTGCACTTGCCAGGCAGAAGCCAGAACCACTGAGCTAAATCCCCAGGCCATGACAAAATACATATATATATAAATAGATCTATAGGTCTATACACATACAGATATAGATATAGATCTCCTCGGCCCAAAGTATATTTTTTTAAAGTAAATACAGTGCTGTGGATGAAGGCGCAAAAATACAGTACTGAATAATCTGAGCAAGGACAGTGCTTGTATTTTTCACTTGTGTTTTCACTTCTTAGATCTTAGAGACACTGCACTTTTACTTTGAGAGTGACTTTGAACCACAAATTTTCTAAGTTATGCTATCCATCTGAAAGTCTGGTTAAGGCTGGAGATGCAGCTCAGTAAATGAGTTGTCTAGCATCCATAAGGCTCCAAGTTCAAATTCCAGAATCACAAAAAGAAAATCTGATTATTGCAACTAAATAATATTCCCTCCAAATTAGCAAAAATTAAGTTTTCAGTTTTATCTTTTGCAATTAAATAGCCTAAGAACACCACAGTTATCACAGCCTTTTCTTAAGCAAACAAACTCACAGATTCCTCCCATTGTGTTGAAAAGAATACAGGTATTTCATTTCCCCAATAGCAACTTAGGGTTCCTCGGCTATGTAGGTAGATACGTGGTAAAGAATTTACTGAGAGAATTAGGTCGCATAATTATGGTGGCTGAGAAATCTCACAACAGAAGATGCCAGCATGGCTTAGTCCAAGCCCAGAGATCGCAGCAGCAAGGAAGCCAAAAGTGTAAACCTCAGTCTAAGACTAAAACCCTGAGAATCAGAAGCCATTGGTGTTAAATCTTAGAATCCAAAAGCCAGAAGTTAATGTCCAAAACAGTGGAAGAAAACTGTCCTGCCACTAAGAGACCAACTCACTTTCTGTAACTGTTCTATAAAGGCACCAAGCCCCACTGAGGAAGATATTTTTCCACATATTCCACTCAGACTCAAGACAGTAGTATCTTCTAGAAACATCCTCATAAGTACGCACTAGATAATGCTTAACTAGATTTCTTAGTATATTCTGTACTTACAAGGATGAAACTTTGATGCATGCTACAGAAAACGCATTAATCCCTTCTCTACTATTCTGTTTTCTACTGCTCTTACTTAAGCCTTTTTGGAATAGGAATTGTAGTTTTCAAGATTTTTAGGGGCTGGGGGTTTAGCTCAGTGGTTCCGGCACCTGTCTTGCAAGCCCAGGGACCCAAGTTCGATCCCCAGGTAACCACATACTATACTGGGCATGGAGACTCACCCCAGCAGCAATCAGTACCACATATCACAGTGCCGGGTGTGGTAGCTCATGCCTGTAATTCCAGCACTTGGGAGGCAGAGGCAGGAGGATTGCTGTGATGTGAGTTTGAGGCTGAGCTCAGGACCAGCCTGAACTACAAAGTGAGACCTTGTTTCAAAAAAAAAAAAAAAAAGATTTTTGGTTTCCAGAATTTTAACATTTGAGATTGTAATCTAGGATTGTGATTTTTCGGGGGGTGAATTTTAAGCCTTAGGGATTTTGATCTTTTGGAACAGCAACATTTCAAATTACAGATTTGAGGATTGTTTTCAGTATCAGGACTGGTACTACTCTTTTAGGGCTTTCTCACAATCCTTTCTCTCATCATGTACCTTTTAAAAAGATACAACTATTTTACTACTACTTTATATTTAGATGTTTAACATCAATTGCAAAACTTTTTAGGGATCTCATTTAAAATTTGGCTCAAACACATGAATATTAAAAGTACCAACAAGTTCAACCAGGAAAACACCATTTCCAGTTCCAATATCAAGCACTGAAGCATCCAGTGGGATCCTGTGTTTCTGCATCCACCTTATTAATCGAGTCATACTCTCTTCCCCAAACCTGTTAAAAACAGAATCAGTTACAAATATCCAATAAAACAAAAGTTACAGCTATATTCCATTTAAGGTATTTATATTATATGTCCAATTAAATCTTTTTTGAATGGGAGCAGTATTTATGACTATGTAAGTTTTGTCTCTATAATTACTTATGAAAAATAGCTCCAAAAATAAAACTCAATTAAAGGGAAGGGGGACTACGCGTAAAAAAGGAAGAAAAGAAGGAAAAGAAAAAAATTTAATGGTAAAAAGGGAAAAAAAAAAATGCAAACAGGGCCAGAGAGTTAGCTCAGTGGTTCTAGCGCCTGTCTTGCAAGCGCAAGGGCCCGGGTTCGATTCCCCGGTAACCACATACCATACTGGGTGTGGAGACTCACGCCCAGCAGCAGTCAGTACCATACACCACAGTGCCCGGCGTGGTGGCTTCCACCTGTAATCCCAGCACTCAGGAGGCAGAGGCAGAAGGATTGCTGTGATGTGAGTTTGAGGCTGAGCTCAGGGCCAGCCTGAACCACAAAGCGGGACCCTGTCTCAAAAAACCTAAAACAATTTTTAAAAATAAAAAATAAATGCAAACAAGTTTATGTATATGGGGGGCCTGGGTTGAAGGGAGGACAAGGGAATGGGAAAAAATAAGAATCAAGATACATGATGTACAAGTACAAATTCTCAGTAATGAACATGATTATAATATACACTGAAAATGCATCAATGAACTCAATTTAAAAAATAAAATAAGGGCCGGGGAGTTAGCTCAGTGGTTCCGGCGCCTCTCTTGCAAGTGCAAGGGCCCAGGTTCGATCCCAGGTAACCACATACCATACTGGGTGTGGAGACTCACGCCCAGCAGCAACCAGTACCACACACCACAGTGCCGGGTGTGGTGGCTCACGCCTATAATCCCAGCACTCAGGAGGCAGAGACAGAAGAATTGCTGTGATATGAGTCAGAGGCTGAGCTCAGGGCCAGCCTGAACTACAAAGTGAGACCCTGTCTCAAAAAAATAAAATAAAACACAATAGACATGTCAGTTTATTATTTACTAATACGTGTCCACATTAGCATTACTACATGAAAATACTGTCCCAGCAACTTTCTTGGACATCAGTATATGTTGATGGCTCAAAATTATTGTTTATTCAAAAATGTCAACTATAGAACAAAAGAAATTTCCTAATATTCTGATCAATTTAAATGTAAGTCATTATTTTAAAAAAGATACTTTAATTTTACCCACTTAAACCGGACTCGGTCCAGTGTTCCCAAGATTTTTAGGCTGTCTTTCTTTAGTGTAAGCACACATCCACTTGATAGAACATTCTGGATCTTAATTTTTCTAACTCACCAGATTTCTCCTGTGTCTCCATATTCTTGGAAAGTTTGTAGCTCTCTCTCATAGACAGCATTCCAACTATGTAACAATAAAAGACAAAGTGAGATTTCTAGAATTAAACTGTACTACAAGTTAAATATATGCTTCCAATGCATCACCAAAAAGTTTAAAACATTATTAAGTTCAATTTCTGAAGTCAGATGTGTTACCATTGTGTTACAAGGTCACACAGACCTTTTTTTTTTTCCTTTTTCTTTTCTTTTCTTTTTTTTTTTTTGAGACAGGGTCTTGCTTTTGTAGTTCAGGCTGGCCCTGAGCTCAGTCTTGAGCTCACAGCAATCCTCCTGCCTCTGCTTCCCAAGTGCTGGGATTACAAGCATGAGTCACCATGCCCAGCACTGTGGTATGTGATTCTGATTGCTGGTGGGCAATGAACCGCCTCTACACTTGCAAGACAGGCACTAGAACCACTGAACTAAATCCCCAGCCCACACAGTCCTATTTCTTAACATCCTTAGGCTAAAAAAATAATGTGCCAGGTGTGGTAGCTCACACCTACTATCTCAGCACTCAAGAAGCAGAGGCAGGAAGATTGCCGCAAGTCTGAGGCTAACCTGGGCTACACAGTGAGTTCAGGGCCAGTCTGAACTACAAAGGGAGACCCTGTCTCAAAAAAAAAAAGAATGAAAATGTGAGCAAGCAGAATGAGTGTATGCTTATATCTAAATCATTCACAATATCTGATACATAAGTGCTATATAAATTTTAGTTTAAAAATGTACACATTTCTTAAGCCCCAGACTTATACCCAAAACTGCAAGCACTTAGTTTTTACCAAGTATTTGGTTTTCAACATGTAAACATAGGCTTTTCATACTGGTAATCAATCCTATCAGAGATAAAATCTGCTTAAAAGTTAAGTTTAAGTCTTCTTCCTGTATTCTAACTCAATGCTTATATTTTCTTAGTCCATTTAAGTACAGTACTTCCCTTTGCCTTTTCTCCCTACTTCATCTTGCTATGATTCCCTGCTTGTTATCCCTTCAAGTTACATGAATCTAACGGTTCCCACATCCATTTATTCATCTCAACTATTTAGCAATTATTGGGCCTCTTTTTTTTTTTTTTTTTTCCTTTTCGGCATCGGGGATCGAACTGGAGCCCTTATGCTTCTTCCAAGGTAGGCGCTGTACCACTTACGCTAAATCCCCCGCCAATGAGCCTCTATTTTATGTCAGATCACTTCCTCTTACCCCCTCCTCAAATGGCCCAGTATCTCCTCACTCCTTCCTCAGGTCATCTACCCTTCCAAGTGTCACATCCTTTAGCCTTTTCAGCTAGTCTCTGTCTCTTACCCTTGCCCACCAGCCCTATTCGCTAGCCTCATCCCTCTTTCTTTATCCCAAGCCTGTGTTCAACACCCCTACAAGGCCTCCCCAAGAGCTTCTGAACCCGTCCCGCACCCACAAATCCTCTCTCTTGAAAACCAGTTAAGCTCCCCCAAAGTGGCTACGGGATTCCTCCTTTCAAACCCCTTAAACATCCCAAGGCGGTCCTTCAGGCTCCTCCCATCAAACCCTCAAGACTCTTCCATTCCTGGAGTCTGGCTCTCTCCCCTGCGCTGGGAGGGGATCGAAGTTCACCTTCCCGTGAAAGCGCGCCGTACTCACTGTTCTCGGGTTCCTAGCGCCGACGGGACAAAGCCATCCTTTGCAGGACTGCCTTCTTCCGACCTCGCTGACCGCGCTGCAAGCGTATTGCCACTACAGTCGGCTAGAGCTTGCGTGTTCATTTTGTTCAACCATCAAGTCAGTCCCTGGGTCCGCCATAGAGACGCGGCATAGACAGAGCGGACACAAGGGTTTGTCCTCTCTAGGCGAGAGGAGGCTGCGTCTCCACTCTTCCGGGTGGGTGGAGCTCGTTACAGCCAGGCTTCTCAGTTTCTCCTTTAGTCCCTACCAGGATAGAGAGCTGTCTTGCTTTTGGCTCTGCACTCTACGGCCAGCGTCAGAGGCACCCCTTCCCTGGAGGTCCAAGCGCAACTATATTTGCATAGTGGTTATTATGAGGAACCATTCAAAGTATTGTGTTTTGGAAAATGGTTAGCAGAAGGAAAGCCACAGAAACACCAAAACCCAGCACCACTCGACCCAAATGCACAAGCCATCTCATTACCGCACATACTAGACATATCTGAGAAGGGTAGAACCATCCATCGCTTGTTTGGCTTCCTGACCAAGAGGCTAATTTCATTTGAGGGTGGGATTGTGGCTTGAAAAGAGCATTCTGGCCTTTTCTGACTTGTCATAGTAGATGCAGAAGTTGGCCTCCCTGGGGAAATGAATGCCCACGGGAATCAGTGCGTTGTCGCAGAAAGAGTACATTATTAAGACTCAGGGAAGATCTTCAGACAACCATGAGTAAAGTAAAAGGCAGACGGGAATCCATGTGCACAGTGATTAAAGAATTCAAGAAAGCTTAAGTAACCTTATTACAGAACAATAAAACCACCGGATACCATGGCCAATTAATGCTGCTCTGGGCGAATAGTTATTTTGATCTTCTCTAGACTCTAGATGGTAAAGAAAGCAAGCTTGACTGAGTGGGTTTTAAAAGTTTTAGGCTTTAATTAAGAAGCACCCATGAAAGATAAGCCCATCTTCAGCCTGATGTCTTGCCAACACTTAAGATGTTTTTGCTTTGTGTGATGAAAGCTATAAACACTTGTTGGTATGGAGCCCTGGAAAAATCCCACGGTTTATACAGAGTTCCTTCCCTGGCTCCAGGCAGGATTACTCTGGCTGTTTAGGCCTGAAGGCTGTGTGGGGCAACACCCTGATTACCAGGGCAATGGAATTCTTGGTAGGGGGGAGAAGCTCAGTCAAGCAAGATGCCCATCACCAAAAAGAATGTGCCAAGGAACACAGTCCTTCTGACTGGGTGCCCACCTCATGAGGCAGGAGAGAGACTTTCAGCTGATTGTCTCCTCAGTTTTCCTGTCCTTGCAGACTGGCACCTGAATCACCCACAACTGCTTCCAAAAGTTCTCAAGTGCTTCCAAGTTGGCAAGCCCCAGGTTCAAGAGCAAGGCTTTCCTTTCCTTGACTCTGCAGCAGTCAGCACACATGAACGTACTGCTTGACAATCAATCCCTCCTTGTTTTCTCATTATATCCTGTTCTGAAGTGAGCCTTTGAAAAAGGTACTGGGTACCCCACTCTGGAGTTTGACTTCCAGTTTTTGAGCCCTGACCTCACTATGTGTGACAATGAGCAAGTTACTTAACTTCTCAGGGCCTCCGTTTGTCCGCCTTGAAGCAGGGTTAATAATAGTATCTGTCACCAGGGCCAGCTATAGAGAATAGACAAGATCTGTCTGCCTGGCTAACGGTAACTGCTTAGTAAATAGGAACAGTCTCTTCAATTATAAAATAGAGTTTAAAATTAGTTTCCATAGGGAAGATTAACTAAGCAAATACACCATACCTGTAAAGAGCTTAGGAGGGGGTCCAACATATAGACGTTGTTCAGTAAATGTTAGCTGTCATTCTTTTTTTTTTTTTTTTTAGGTTTTTGGAGACAGGGTCTCGCTTTGTGGTTCAGGCTGGCCCTGAGCTCAGCCTCAAACTCACATCACAATCCTCCTGCCTCTGCCTCCCGAGTGCTGGGATTACAGGCGTGAGCCACCACGCCCGGCACTGTGGTATTTGGTACTGGTTGCTGCTGTGTGTGGGTCTCCATGCCCAGTATTGTTATGTGGTTACCTGGGAATCGAACCCGGGCCCTTGCGCTTGCAAGACAGGCACCGGAACCACTGAGCTAACTCCCCGGCCCCCTAGCTGTCATTCTTATTACATGTTGAACATCCTAAATCCGGAAATCCAAATCCTAAAATTTCAAAATCTGAAACTTTACCCTTAAGATGTTTCAGATTTGACAGCATTTCAGATTTCAGACAGGGAAGCTCAATAATTAAAATCTATGCAAATATCCTATAATCTCAAAACTCCAAAAATTTGAAACACTTCTGGTCCCAATCTTGTAGTGACTTTTCAAATTCCAACCTCTCACCCCAGCTCCATAATTCTCTTGCTGCTGCCTGGATGTCCCTTGTTACATTAAACTCCATAAAAGCAAACTCACTTGCCTCCCTTGACTCCAAACTCTGTCTTAGCTGTTCTATGATCACTTGGTGTATGACTCTATCCTGTCCCCCAAAGTGGAGCATCTTTCCTGTCTTTCCTTCACTGCACAGTCTCCTGTTAGTCTTTGAACTTGGGAGCATTTCTCTAGACAGTCATGACAGCCATCACTTCTTTCTCTGCACTCAGGCCACTTCACACTATGACCATTTTGGGAACTTCTGAATGAACATCCCAGGAACTATTTTTTTTTAGGCTTTTTTTTTTTTTTTTTTTTTTGAGACAGGGTCTCACTTTGTGGTTCAGGCTGGCCCTGAGCTCAGCCTCAAACTCACATCACAGCAATCCTCCTGCCTCTGCCTCCCGAGTGCTGGGATTACAGACGTGAGCCACCACGCCCGGCACTGTGATATGTGGTACTGGTTGCTGCTGGGCATGAGACTCCATACCCAGTATTGTTATGTGGTTACCGGGGAATCGAACCCGGGCCCTTGCGCTTGCAAGACAGGCGCCAGAACCGCTGAGCTAACTCCCCAGCCCCCATCCCAGGAACTATTAAGCACTAGGCCCCTCTAAGTCCTCACATCTGCCTGGCTCCCTTCTTTTCCCTCCAAAAGGTCTCCAGGACTCCACTACTTTTCCTTTCCTTCTGTGTCTGACATCATCCTTCCCTTTTCTTTGTATTTTTCTTTGAGATCATGGACCATAGAGTTAAGCTAACTTGAACTTCCACATAATTTGTTCCAGGAACACCCTTAGGAAAGTTACTTAACTTAAACCTCTTAAATCTCAGTTTCCTTGGCTACAAAATGGGTACAATTCAAATGAAACTGGCCCTTTCTTATTGCTATTTTTAGACCCACCAGGGGAGTATGGCATTCCCATGGGTGTATCCACAGACAGAAATAATTGTTTTGCTTCAATATATATATAAATGGAAATTTTCCATATATGTTTGCAACAGTATTGTGGCAATGTACTTGGAGGTCTTTTCATGTGAGTGCCCATAGCTCGCTCTCCTACATTCTAAACTACTTCCTAATAATAGAATTGATGGCTAGCAATCATAAGCTGTCAGTGTGTGCCAGGAACTTGTGATAAACACAACTTAGCTAGGCCTGAAGATAACCACAGAAGGTAGATACTAGTATTGTGTTCACGTCACAGATAAGCAAACCAGATAATAGAAAAGGCCCAGAAATACACAATGAGTACCAGAGCTGATACTGGCACCCCAAGCAGTCTGCACTAACACCTTGTATCTGATCACCATACACATGAATATGCTGTGTCAGTATAGATATTTTGCTGAAAGTTTTTATGAGGGCATCAACCATAAGAGATTGCATCACACAATACTAGTTTCTAAAAATTATTTATCCCCATAATTCAAGTTCAGAATATTATTGCAGCTACACATCTCTTCCCACTCTTGCTCCTTTTCCCCAAATTCTGCCAGTACATCTGGTTTCATCTCCTCTTTTATTCCTGCATCCCAGTTATTTTGGAAGGATGGATTGAATTCAGGCTCCCTTGCATGATAGGCAGTACTCTGCCACTGAGCTACATCCCCAGCCCAGGAAGAGATCATTCTTTCTTATGAGTCCTTTCTTAAGTTATGATACTCTTTTCTGAGTTTCACAATGGAAAATGTCTCCAAATATTACCAATAATAATCTGAGAGGGGAGATTGCTATGTGTCAGGACTTCCTGATTTAAAGATATTATGATAACCAGGAGAGAGATGATAGTGTCTTGGAGTATGTGGCAGGTGAATTGTAGGACTCTGGGGATCTACCTGTTGATCTAGACAAGGTCTTACTTACAGAATTTGCTGTAACTAATATATGTCTGCAAGCCAATGCCCACCATTTTGAGCACTCCTTGCAACTGTAGAAGCTAAAGGTAACTTGTATTAATCTCATGATGTCTCAATAACTTTAGTATTAAAATATTTATACAAGTCTTTTTTTTTTTTTTTGAGACAGCACCTCACTTTGTAGTTCAGGTTGGTCCTGAACTCAACCTTGACCTCACAGCAACTCTCCTGCCTTTGCCTCCCAAGTGCTGGGACCATAGGCATGAACCACCCCCTTCATTGTGGTATATGGTATTGATTTCTAGTAGGTATGAGTCACCACACCTGTCATTGTTGCCGTGGATACTGGGAATTGAACCTAGGACCTTGCACTTGCAAGATAGGCACCAGAACCTCTAAGCTAAATCCCTGGCCCAAGTTTTTCTTCTTGTGATATATATATTTGTGGACTCTAGTTCAGGCTGGCCTAGAATTCAAGATGGGATCACAGGCATGCACTGCTCTGCCCAGCAAGGCTCTGGGCATATTTTTGCAGACTGTACTTACCTGATCACATGTACGATGTAAAAGAAAGGGAGATGTCAAGGATAAGTCCAAAGTTTATCATATGAGCATCTGCCAGTGAGCCAGCCATTCTATTTGCTTACCATGAGGAGTGTGAGATAAGAATTTATGTGGGAAATCAAGAGGTCAATTTTGAACTTGGGTCAATTAGTTGAAAAATAATTTTTTTCAGTTCTTTCCCTCAGTTTTATAATTTTGATAGCTTATTTTCACTGCTATTTGCTTGTATCTTCTTCTTTTTTTTTTTAGGTTTTTTGAGACAGGGTTTCACTTTGTGGTTCAGGCTGGCCCTGAGCTCAGCTTCCAACTCACATCACAGCAATCCTCGTGCCTCTGCCTCCCGAGTGCTGGGATTACAGGCGTGAGCCACCACGCCCGGCACTGTGGTATGTGGTACTGGTTGCTGCTGGGCGTGAGTCTCCATGCCCAGTATGGTATGTGGTGACCGGGGAATCGAACCCGGGCCCTTGCGCTTGCAAGACAGGCGCTGGAACCACTGAGCTAACTCCCCGGCCCTGCTTGTATCTTCTTTACTTTAATTAAATCTGTTCTTTTGTACCCAGAATCCAACCACCTATTACTACTGTCAGCCTTTACTATTAATTGACTTCATGCCCATTATCCCATGTTGAGATAATCATGAGAATAGGTCCTCTTTCTTCCCCTTAGAACTGTAGTCTCAACCTCACAGGCAATCTTGTTAAAGTGACACCATGTCACTCTCGTGTCAAACCCAAACCCGTTCAATTGCCTGAATCATCTCCCCTTTTTATATTTCAGTTCTGTAAAAAAGATGGCTCTTATTTTATTTTTAATTTTTTTAGACAGGGTCTCACTTTGTAGTTCAGGCTGGCCCTGAGCTCAGCCTCAAGCTTACATCACAGCAATCCTCCTGCCTCTGCCTCCCCAGTGCTAGGATTACAGGGGCGATGCGTTATGTGATTGCTGCTGGGCGTGGGTCTCCACACCCAGGATTGTATGTGGTTACCGGGGAATCGAACCCGGGTGCTTGAGCTTGCAAGACAAGCGCCGGAACCACTGAGCTATATCCCCAGCCCTTTTCTATTTATTTATTTATATATTTATGTATGTATGTATTTATTTATTTATGACGGGGTCTCTTTTTTTTGTAGTTCAGGCCACAGCAATCCTCCTGCCTCTGCCCCCCAAGTACAGGCGTGAGCCATGAGCCACCATACCAGGGATAAAGATGGCTTTTAATAATGGAAGTTTCACTGGCCAACAGGTTCCACTCGGTAACAGCAAGGTGTGTACGAAAGAGGAGGAGTCTGAGGCGCGCGGAGAAGACTGAACGTCTACGTTTCTTGGCCCTTCCCTCTCCGAGCTCTAGCCGCCCCTTAGCTACCGCCGACTCGATTTCCCAGAATGCCCAGGGGCAAAGCGGCCGGAAGGCTGTGCGCCCTCCGCGGGGCATGATGGGGGAGTTGGAGATTTCCATCATGGCGGCTTCCATTTCGGGCTACACCTTCAGCGCTGTGTGTTTTCACAGCGCCAACAGCAACGCGGACCACGTAGGTGCCGGGTCCCCTGCCGCGGCCACTGGGCCTTTACCCTCTGCTTAGGGCCTGTACCCGCGGCCAAGCCAGATCCATCCGCGGCTCGTCCCCCCGGGCTCCAGGGCGGGCCGGTTGAGCTGGTGACCCAGGCGGCTACCGCCACCGTGGAGCTCCTTCACCCGGTTGGGCCCCCTCACTCGACGCCCTCCGCCTCCTGGCCATCCCGGGACGGTAGTCCCCCTATCCAGCAAATCTGTCCCGCTCTCGCCCTCGCAGTGTCAGGAGTCGCCTGGTAGAACTGAACACCCGCCCTTCCCTGAGTCAGGCTGGTAGACTTAAGAGGAGAGCAAGGAGTCTGGAAGAAGTCGAGAGGCCGGGCTTTCAGTGTAGCAGAGGCTTTGGTTTCACAGGTTGTCCTGGGTTAAGCCAGGGCTGTCACTGTTCATACTTGGTAGACGCGGTTGTGTGTTATTTTCGCCCAGTGGGAAAGGGAGAATGCAAACAGGAGTGTTAGGTGTAGTGTTGTTTACATTTCCGTGAAGTTGCATCTTAGGCGAGTATTCTAGGACCACGGAAATAGTCTCAGTGAATTAGGGAAGTGGCAGCCTCACGTCACTTTTGACTAGAAATGCAAAAGCTTTAGAGCCCACAAGGGGAGCAGGTCATTTCTATTTCAGTGTGTTTATCTTATGAATTGTCTTTTAATTCACTAGCCTCTGATTGTGAAAGTTTTTTTGTGAAACTACAGGGTTTTTTTTTTTTCTTTTAAAGGAGTCATTTAATTTGCCCACCAAATTGGTCAAGGAGTCAAGTGATGTTAAAAGAGAGTGCTTCCAATTTATTAAATTAGTACGTTGGGTTTTTTGTATGTGTGTGTGTGGCAGTCATTACAAAGCAAAATGATACACTGAAGGAGAGATTAGACTTGGTTTAATGTCAGTGTTAGCTTCCAGTAATAAAAACATTTCACACAGAGGGGATTGCATTAGTAAATTGAACGCATTTGAGTTGTACTTCCCTTCAATATTGATAGTAGGCACAAATTATAAGAATATGTACAACATAGTTTTTTTCCCAGAGGGGAATCTGAAAACTAGCCGCTGATCCTGCAGTCAGCTATTTGATAATATAATGCACTTCAATAATGGAAATGGTTTATGATACTCCTAATATTCCATGGGCCAATATATAAGAATTCAGTGATACTTCTTTACCCTACAAAATAGAGCATTATTGTAGAGTGCCTGATAATGTCACAGTTTATGTATAACGCTAAGGCATTGTAAGAATAGGCATATACCTGTTGAAAAATGAACATACCACAGTGAGTTGGCCATATTCCTTTTTGTGTGTGTGGTACCGGGGATCAAACTGGGACCCTTGTGCTTCCAAGATAGGCACTGGACAATTTGAGCTAAATCCTGGGCCCCGGCCATATTACTTAGATTATTATTAACTTAAGAACTATCCCATAATATTTACTGTATTCTGTGCCAGGCACATTATTGGACTTCATGGAAATTTTCACCAGTACCAGCACAACTCTTGTTTATGCCTGTTGGTGTGTAATATGTGTAATCTTTCTTTTCCTTTTTTTTTTTTTAGTGTTTTCATACAGGGTCTCACTTTGTAGTTTAGGCGGTTTCTAAATTCAGCCTTGAATTCAGTCCTTCTGCCTCTGTCTCCCAGGTGCTAGGATTACAGGCATGAGCTACCACGCCCAGTACTGTGGTGTGTGGTTCTGATTGCTGGTGAGTTTGAGTTACTACACCTGGCATGATTGTATGTTGTTACCTGGGAATTGAACTAGGGACCTTGCACTTGCAAGCAGGTGCCATGCCAGAATCACTGAGCCAAATCCCCAGCCCTTTTATTTTCTGTGCTGGGGATTAGAACTAGGCCTCATTCATGCTAAGCAAGCCTATGCCCACCCTAGTAAAAGTAATTTCAGTTTTAAAGTTGAATGAGGAATTTATTTATTTATTTATATTTTGCAGTTCTGGGGAGTGAACTCAGGGCCTACGGTCTATTAAGCAAGTATGTATCACTGAGCTATATCCCCAACCCTAGAAATTTACTTTTGGTATACATACTTGTTTTGTTTATGCAAGAAATTAATTCAGGTGGGCGTGCACCTGTAATCCCAGCAGTCAGGAAACTGATGCAGAAGGATTGCTGGGAGTTTAAAGCCATCTTCCACTACATGATTAATTCAAGGCCAGCCTGAATTATATAGTGAAACTTTGTCTCAAAAAAAGAAAAAAAAGAGAAAGAAAGAAATTAATTCAGACTCATACATTATTCTGTAACGCTAAGGTCAACAAACTTTTTCTGGAAAGGGACAAATAGTACAAGTAAATTTTTTAAGATTGGGAAGCCATATGATTTCTGTACCAACTGTTCAGTTCTGCTGTTATAAGGAGAAAGCAAATATACACAGTAAATAATTGTGACTGTGTTCCAATACAACTTTTATTTATAAACTAAAATTTGAATTTCAAGTGATTTTAACATTTCATGAAATATTCCTGTTTTTATTTTGTCCACCTAAAAATTTAGAAACTGCTTATTTTGCACGCTGTACATTAACAGGCATTGACTGGATTTCACCATGCAATAGTTTGCCTATTCCAGCTGTAAAATACCACTGAATTAGATAATGAAGACCAGTAGATGAATAAATAGTCATACTTAGCTTTAGAATGTTTTGGGCTTTTTTGAGACACTCAAAAAACTTTTGTAGTTCAGTGTGGCCCTGAGCTTACTGTATAGCACAAGCAAGTCTAGAATTCACAGCAATCCTCCTCCTGCCTCCACTCCCAAGTGCTGGGATTACAGGCCTGAGCCACCATACCCAGGAACTTTAGAATGTTTTGATGTCTTTGTTAATTTAGATCACTATTTCTCAAAGTGAAGATTATTATGATTATCAAAAAAATACAGGCTACTAAGCTGAAGTGGAATTAAATAAATTTTATATACTATTTAAGATATACTAAAAATTATATTTTTATTTATTTGAAAATCAAATTTAATTCAGTGTCATGTCTTTTTGCTAAATCTTGGAACCTTAAACTGTAGTATACTGGGAATTTTTTATTTTTTATTTTATTTATTTATTTATTTATTTTTTTGAGACAGGGTCTAGTTCAGGCTGGCCCTGAGCTCAGCCTCCAACTCACATCACAGCAATCCTCCTGCCTCTGTCTCCTGAGTACTGGGATTATAGGCGTGAGCCACCACACCCAGCACTGTGGTATGTGGTACTGATTGCTGCTGGATGTGAGTCTCCACACCCAGTAAAGTTATGTGGTAACGGGGCATCAAACCCAGGGCCTTGCACTTGCCAGACAGGCGCCTGCAGGCGCCAGAACCACGGAGCTAAGTCCCCGGCCCTGTACTGGGAATTTATACCTATGTCCTTTATGTCTAGTTCAATGGGAATATTAAATTCTTTTCCACTTCTAGTAAAAATTTTGTTTTGCTTTTTGCAACACAGCTTTTGTAGTGATAACTCATAATTGAAAGAATTGTGAGAAAGATGAGGGTATTTGGAAGATGTTTTTCAAACTCGTAGTTAGCTACACTAGTTTGGGTCTGAGATTTGTTTACTTGGGTTTTTTGGTTTGTTTATTTAGTTTTGTTTGGGGCATTACTGGGAATCAAACTCAGGACTTTGCACTTGCCATGCAGGTGCAGCACCACTGAGCTAAATCTCCAGCCCCTGAGAATTTTTAAAATGGAAATTATATATTAGTTAGTTTGAGAAATGCCCCATATGAAACAGTTTGTGATTTTAGGAAACCTCCCAGATCAAATGCAAAAATAAGATTGTAAAGCATCTGTCTCTCCACCCTCCTAGATAGATTCGTACTTCTTACTGGAGGAAGCTTCTATTTTTTTTAAGACGGGGTCTCACTTTGTAGTTCAGGCTGGCCCTGAGCTCAGCCTCAAACTCACGGCAATTCTCCTGCCTCTGCCTCCCAAGTGCTGGGATTACAGGCGTGAGCCACCATGCCTGGCACTGTGGTATGTGGTTCTGATTGCTGATAGGTATTAGTCTCTACACCCAGTATTGTTGTTGTCTGTGGTTACTGGGGGTTGAACCTGGGTCCTTGCACTTGCAAGGCAGGTGCTAGAACCACTGAGCTAAATCCCCACCTAAAGCTTCCATATTTGATTTGATGGATCAACCTAAAATTGAAACATATATAGCACAGGGGAATTATTCCAATCAATTTATATAAGCAGTATTTGGGTACCCAAGTCAGGCATTGAACTAGGAAGAAAGAGTAATGAATGAGCATTTAGGGGACTTAAAGGTTATCCAAGGATAAATGTTAACTTATTTCTGTAAATCTGATACAGTAGGTAATGGGAAGACTAAGGAAAGAATTTAAGGTAAAAGGGACACAGTATTTGGCAGGTGCTATTTCCATGTTATTGGAAGATGCTGCTGCATCCTTTGAGTAAAGACCTTGAAAGAATAAGCCATGAAGGGAAGGTCTATCTGGTGAAAGAGATTCACAGACGGTTTATCAGTGTATCCTCCTTTCAGGAAAGTTATTTTGACTCTAGGGTTTATCGTATCTGTGTTTGTGCTAAACATGCCATTAAGTACACAAACAGTAATATGTTTAGTAATGCAGATTAATTGTGGTGAGAGATATTCTCCAATGTACAAATAAATTTGCATTTATTAAAGAAAAAATTTATGTGAATGATAGGAAATTTATTTGTTGAAATTCTCATTTCATATACCAGCCCGTGCAAGAGAAAATTATTGTCATTGTATGCCATTTCAAGAAAACAACCCTTTCTGGCACATGCCTGCAATCCCAGCATTCTGAAAGGCTGAAGCAAGAAGATCTCAAGTTTGAGCCCAGCCTGGACAATTTAATGAGACTTTCTCTCACAATAACAAAATAAGCTCAGTGTAAAAGCTCTGGGTTCAATCCTTAGTACCACTTTAAAATATAAAGGGCTGGGAAGTTAGCTCAGTGGTTTCAGCGCCTGTCTTACAAGCGCAAGGACCGGAGTTAGATCCCCGGTAATCACATACCATACTGGGCATGGAGACTGACCCCAGCTGCAACCAGTACCACATACCACAGTGCTGGGTGTGGTGGCTCATGCCTGTAATCCCAGCACTCGGGAGGCAGAGGCAGGAGGATTGCTGTGATGTGAGTTTGAGGCTGAGCTGAGGGCCAGCCTGAACCACAAAGCGAGACCCTGTCTCAAAAAGAAAAAAAAAAAAAAAAAATATATATATATATATATATATATATATATATAGAAAAGGGCCTGGAGCTGGACTAAATCGTGCTGCCTGCCTAGCAGTACAAAGTCCTGAGTTCTATCCCTGATTCCACAAAAGAAAATAAAGAAAAAAACAACCTTGGGATATTCCCACATTCTGAGATTTTCCTAACATTGTTTATGAGACCTGGTAGGATTTAAGTGATGAATTGACCCCAAAACAAAGAAAACATGAAGATGGGTATTAAAATAATATTTTAGCCCAGGCATAGTAAGTATATACCTACAATCCCAGCACTCATGAGGCTGAGACCGGAGGACAGATTACCATGAATTTGTTTTTTTGTTTTTTTGGGGTTTTTTTTTTTAAGGTTTTTTGAGACAGGGTCTCGCTTTGTGGTTCAGGCTGGCCCTGAGCTCAACCTCCAACTCACATCACAGCAATCCTCCTGCCTCTGCCTCCTGAGTGCTGGGATTACAGGCATGAGCCACCACGCCCGGCACTGTGGTATGTGGTACTGGTTGCTGCTGGGGTGAGTCTCCACACCCAGTATTATGTGGTTACCAGGGATGGAACCCAGGTCCTTACGCTTGCAAGACAGGCACCGGAACCACTGAGCTATATCCCTGGCCCCCAGATTACCATGAATTTGGAGCCATAAGACTAGCCTGATATACATAAAAACCTGCCTCAAAAAAATTCCTTTTTTCAATGCAGTTACTAGATATATCTCAGATTGCTCTGCTCTGTTGATTATAAAATTGGTTACCTACATGGCAAGCTTATTTAGATGTTAAAATTATTATCTATATTTAACCTGTGGGTTTTTTTTTTTTTTACTTTCAGGAAGGATTTTTGCTGGGAGAAGTAAGACAGGAGGAAACCTTTAGCATCAGTGACTCACAAATTAGCAACACAGAATTTCTCCAAGTAATTGGTAAGTAACTGTCATTGGCCTTAGAAATACCCATTTTGATGATATATAGTTGTTTGTTTTGTTCTTTGGCTCTTAACTGATTTTAATATAAAGTATTAAAAGTAAAAATTGATTTTACTTTTATATACATTTAGTTTTATTCTTTACCTCTTAAATGATTTTAATCTAAAGTATTACAAGTTTTAAAACTAAAATTATTTTCACTAATAAATGATAGGCAATGTTTTATGTCAGGGTAAACTTACATTGCGCATCTGTAGATCTTCTATAACATTATTTCTTACCCACCAACTTGTCTGACTTTTATTGAGTCACAGTTTTATCTCTTCAAAATCTTGGCAAACATTCACTCTGTAAATTAGGTTCACCTCATTGCCACTGTCACCTTATTCTATAATGAATGCTGGTTCTTCCTGAGGGGATCTGACAAAAATGTTCACGCTTGTTTAATGTGAAGAATTTCTCAATAATATATAGGCTTTTGGGCCGGGGAGTTAGCTCAGTGGTTCCAGCGCCTGTCTCGCAAGCGCAAGGACCCGGGTTCGATTCCCCGGTAACCACATAACAATACTGGGTGTGGAGACCCACACCCAGCAGCAACCAGTACCACATACCACAGTGCCGGGCGTGGTGGCTCACGCCTGTAATCCCAGCACTCGGGAGGCAGAGGCAGGAGGA
>PVIR01002923.1:47737-63377 GCA_004026965.1 Petromus typicus | reverse complement strand
TATAGCCTTTTGAAGGATGAGCCAAATGAACACTTTGGGAGAGGTTGCTGGAGAAGAGGAGTTTACACTTACACCTATTCCCTTTGAATTAGTTTCTTTTTGATAAATAAAGATCACAATGCTTTCAGATACTTGTTGAGCAGACCACCAAGTAGCATATCCTGATACACAGCAAAATTAGGGACATTTCATTTATTTGTATGGTACTGATTGAAGAGCTATTTGTGACAGACATGTACTAGGCAGAGGAAGGAATACCCAAATGCATTCCTGCCTTCTGAAACTATAGGGAGGATAAGACAAGTAAATAAAAGTATCAGACATAAGTACTATAAGAAAGAAACAAAGAAAGTCCAGTGTCAGAAGTTGATAGATGTGGTTGTCAGGTGAAGAGGATGCAGCCAGAACCCTTGTGGAGGCTGAACCTGGGCTCAACTCTTGCTACTCGGAGCAGCAGAAGCCAAAGGCCAGCCACTGCAGCAACAGAAGCAGGAGCAAAAGAACTACCATAATCCAAGCTCACCTGCATCTTTATTTGGTAAAAAGCTTTCAACCAATAATCCTAGCATGCATAAGATAGGGCGAACCCACAATAATGCCAGTAGTTGAAGGTTACTTAGAGCAGGGCAGACATCCTTAAATCCCAATGAGTCCCAGTAAGTCCCAAGGCTAATAATCTTAATGCAGTAATCCTTGTAGTTTACGATCTCACAGGATGGGACAGATGTCCACAATAATCCTAGTAGTTGATCCACAAGGCAGGGCCCACATCTCAAGTCCAAGTAAGTAAATCCCAGTAAGTTTTAATTCCAAATTAGTTGTCCATGGTTCCAACAGAAAGAAAAACTGCTGGAGAAGAAATGGTTAAGGGCATCATAAAAGAAATTAACTGAAGACTAATGGACTATACCTTTAGGGGAGCAAAGAGCCAGGATTACATAAAACATACCCAGAACCTATCCTGTTTCTCTTTAAAATACAGCATACGTGAAGACAAGGGGTTTGTGGCAGACTAGGTTACATGAGGAACCATGTCAGGAGGCCTTTCTGGAAGCCCTCTGGTGCATGGATTGAGAGCAAGGGTGAGGCCTGAGGTAGTGTTAGTATTTGGAGAAGATATGTGGTATAACTGCTTCTTAAGGAGTCACAGTTTATAGACTACAGTGACAGTGATCTAGCTGTATTCAGTTTATTGATTCTAACAATTGTGGATTTCATTGACAAACTGAGTATCTTTTTTATTTTTAGTTTTTCTGTTTAATTCTTTTTTTAAACAGGGTCTTGCTTTGTAGTTCAGGCTGGCCCTCAACGCACTATGTAATCCAAGCCAGTCTTGAACTCACAGCCATCTACCTGCCTCTGCCTCCTGAATGCTGGGATTACAAATGTGAGCCACCACACCTGGCATTGTAATATGTGCTTATGAAGTGCTGGGCTTACAGGCATGAGTTATCATGCTTGGCATTGTAGTATGTGGTACCAGGGATTGAACTCAGGACCTTGCACTTGCTAGGCAGACACCAGAACCACTGAGCTAAATCCCTGGCCCTCTTTTTTTAGTTTTATGAGACAAGGTCTTGCTTTGTATTTCAAACTCACCCCAAACTATGTAGCACAGGCTAGCCTTAAATGCATGACAATCCTCTTGCCTCTGCCTCCCAAGTGTTGGAATTCCAGACATGCATCATCATGCCCAGTGATTTCCTAATATCTTAAATATATTGTTATTGTTGTACTGTATTTATTTTTAAAATGAATACATACTGTACTTGAAAATATAAATCAGGGGGGCTGGGGATTTAGCGCAATGGTTCCGGCATGTGTCTTGCAAGCGCAAGGATCCGGGTTCAATCCCCAGCAACCATATACAGTACTGGGCGTGGAGACTCATGCCCAGCATCGATCAGTACCACATACCACAGTGCCTGGTGTGGTGGCTCATGCCTGTAATCCCAGCACTTGAGAGGCAGAGGCAGGAGAATTGCTGTGAGTTCAAGGCTTGCTGGCCTACATAGTGAGCTCAGGGCCACCCTGAACTACAAAGCAAGATCCTGTCTCAGAAAACTAAATTAAAAAAAAAAAACAAGGGCCGGGGATTTAGCTCAGTGGTTCCAGCACCTGTCTTGTAAGCACAAGGACCCGGGTTCGATCCCTGGTAACCATATAACAATACTGGGTGTGGAGACTCACCCCAGCAGCAACCAGTACCACATACCAGTGCCGGGCATGGTGGCTCACGCCTGTAATCCCAGCACTCAGGAGGCAGAGGCAGGATTGCTGTGATGTGAATTTGAGGCTGAGCTCAGGGCCAGACTGAACCACAAAGCGAGACCCTGTCTCAAAAAAACCTAAAAAAAAAAAAATCTGTCTGTCTGTCTCGCTTTCTTTCTTTTTCTTTTTCCTTTCTCTTCCTTTTTTCTTTCTTTCTCTCCGTTTCCTTCCATTCATGGTTCATCCCTAGTCCTTTTAAAAATTTTTATTTTTTAATTTAATTAATTTATTTTTTGAGACAATCTAACTTATTCCTAAACTACCTTGGCTGAGCTCAAGCTTGCAGTCTTCTTGCCTTAGCCTCCCATAATGCTAGGATTGCAGGCATGTGCCACCATGTTCAGCTTGACCACATTTATTATTTGTTGAAAATGTCTAAATATTTTACCTTACTCCCTTCAGAAAGAAGGTCTTTGTATAGAATATCTCATTTTGAATATGGACTGTCTACATTTTGTTTTGCATGCATATTTTTAAAAAAACAGCTAACTCATTTCAAGCAGACCTGTTCTCACTTGTAGGAATGGTGTGAAAGAGACAGCAGAAAAAGGTCCTTAGGTAATGAGGCAACATAGTAACAGCTATTGGAAAGAACTGTGGAGGAAAAAAGTATTTAACTTACCCCCAAGAAAGAAAACTTAAGAATGAAGTACTAAATAGTGGGAGGTTTGAGCAAGATCTTCACACTATAAGAAAAGTAGTGGTTCCAGGGATTTTGACTCAGTGGTTTTGGTGTCCACCTGGCAATCACAAGGTCTGCAGTTCAATTCCCGGTACCATATACCACAGTGCTGGGCATGATGGCTCACATCTGTAATCTTAACACTCGGGAGGCAGAAGCAGAAGGATTGCCACGAGGCTAGCCTGGGCTTCAAAGCAAGACTCTGTCTCAAAAAAAAAAAAAAAAAAAAAAAAAAATAGAGAAGAGTAGTGTCCTTTTGGATTGGATGAGGAATTTTAGCTCAGTGGCACTGTGCCTGTCTTTCAAGCGCAAGGTCCTTAGTTCCATCCCTAGTATGTGTATGGGTGTGTGTGTGTGTGTGTGATATTCTATGTGGATAAGCTGATGAGGAGTGGGAAACTGGAAGTACTAGGCAAGGCTGCTTAGCCTCTGCCTTCTTTCTAAGGTCTATTTGTCAGTTAATGTGTTCTCCAGCTTTATTACAATTGTGATTTTGTCATATTCAAGACCAAGATCCTGTTTTCTCCATGAAGTTCTTACGGCACTTGCCAAAAGTTTTGAAATGCTTCAGTTTCTTTCTGAAAATACCACATTACTGGAGCATGTGTGAACCTAATTGTGCTGTGCATGTGTATGTGTGGTGCTGGGGACCAAACTCATCCCTCATAGTAGCTATGCATGTATTCTACTACTGAGCTACCTGCCCTTCCAGCTATGGAGCATGTCTATAGTGTGCTTCTAATCCTGGTTATAATTTATGAAGGACACTGTACAGGCAGCTTGATGACAGGAGTGTAGCTATAGAGTTCAGAACTTTATCCAGGGATTTCATAAAATAATATTCTTTAAAGTAGAAGCTGAGTTTTCTAAAAATGTTCCACATCTTAATGACTAAGAGTACCTGTGAAGTAACTTATCATTTTTAGTGACAAAAGAACCTTTCTCTAGATTACATTTTCTTGTTTTAATCACTATATGAATGCCATAAACAGCCAAATGAACTTTGTCTTGAGAAAGTTCTGCATTTGCGTGCACTTTAGCCACTTTAACACAAGCACAGAAGCTAACAGAGATAGCCTCAAATCCTAGAAGACTGTGGTTCACTTGAATTGAGGTGAAATTACAGCTTGAAACTCAGAGGCTGTGACTTTTTAAACAGCAGAAGACAATTTGGTCTCTATGAGGGTGTGATAAATGGAATTCAATGGTCAGTTAGTCTCATGGTCCTCTAAAGAAACCCAGACCCTAAGCCTCTGAGGAGCTTGAAGAAATTGTTCATTCTGCTTAATCATAGCAGCCTTTTAGAAGCTGTTGGGATTTGCCTTATAAATGACATTCTCCTTGGGTACTGATTATCTTTGAAAGGGTTGATAGACTTCCAGAGTTTCTTCCCCTTTGAAACACCTGGCCCAAGTTGTCATGAGTTGTTAGTTAGTTATTGATGGTAGGGTGGTTAAGGGCCTTCTCTTCCCCAAGCTGTCTTCAAAGCTTTTATCTGTCTTGATTAAGTGCTTCCAGTCAGTGGTTATGTTTTCCTATGATCCTCTATTTAAATAGGTAAGCTTGAAAAAAGCACAAAATAGCAGGCATGTTCCTGAATAAAAGCTTTCAGATATGTGCTCATCGTGCATGGACAAACTCATTCTACAGTCTGCTTTGTTCTGAGAGTGTGTGTCCGGGTAGAAATGTTAAGCCACACTGCTATCATTGGTATATACATACATAGTACCTGCTTGGGAGAGGAACTCTTTTTATTATATGAAAATTTGATTTAAAAGGAAAAAAAAGCTAAACTATTTTATAGTTGCTTGTGTCTTACATGACTAAGTTCTATTCTTATCTCTCCTTACAGAAATCCATAACCATCAGCCTTGTTCAAAACTTTTTAGGTAAGTCATATCCTTTTTTGTAGATTTTTTTTTCTTTACAAAAAAATTTAAACACTAATAGATTTAGGCCTGAAGCTGATTATGGCTATAAGGTCACAAGGATAGCTAAGGAGGCCCAAAAAGATTTATTCATTGAATGTTAACTGTGGGTGTGGTGCTGAGTTAAGTGAGGAAAATAGCAAGAGAGAAATTGTAAGTCATAGTCTTAGAGAAGAGATCATCATTGCATAAGATAAAATAATTTAATGAATGGTTCTAAGAAAAACAGCATATGTTCAGTGATCAATTATGGAACATAAGGGAAGGATCTGGAACAGTGGTGCACGTCTGTAAGTCCCAGCTATTTGAGAGGCTGAAGCAGGAGGGTTGTGTAAGCGCAGGAATTTATGAACAGGCAGGGTAATATAACAAGACTGTCTCTGAAAACAAATAAAGAAGTAAATTTTTTTAAAATAAGGGGACACAAAAATTCTTCAACCTGATGGCTGGTATGATTTCAGTTGTGTGTTTTATAAAACGCAGTGAGGTTTTACTTTGTCACCCTTCCTGGAAGTCGGGGCAGAACTTTCTGTCAGACAGATCCACGTGGGCAGCATTCACTATTCATGATCAGCATGTTCTTCTCCACCTCTGTAGTCCCTTTCTGCCTGACTCTTCCTGCCATGTGTCCCATGTACCTTTTACCCTGGCTACTCCAAATACTTAGCCCCTGTACCCCCCCACCCGGGGGATTTATACCATGTTCACTGCATGTATGTACCGTTACCTGTGACTGTTGCAGAAGGTTGTCTTTATGCAAGATGTCTGCCTGTGAATCTTACCTCTTTTAAATTTACACATGACTGAAAGCTGAATAGAGAAGGTAGATGAGCAACCACTGGTTCATTTGAGAAGAATTTCAGCAATTGAAATAATTCAAGTGCTGGTCCATAAATGATAGCAGTTACTTTTCTCATTGCTCAGACAAAATATAAAATACCCAATGCCCAGAGTTAAAAGAGGAAAGGTTTATTTAGCTCACAGTGTGTAGAGGTTTCAGTCCATAATCAGCTGGCTCCGAGGCAGGGTGGCGTGGCAGAGGAGAAATAGTCCATGGTGGGTAGAACGCAGCCAAGAGTGAAACAGCAAGCAGTTAGCAGAGAGCAATCACAGTAGCCTTCTGTTCCTTCTGTTCTATCTAAGCTGTATGCCCTTTGGGGGCTAACACACACACCCAGGGTGGGCCTTCTATGCCAAGCTAACCACTGGACTAATTTAGTAATCACACACCCGTAATCCTAACATCACACACTCTAGATCCAGCCATCTCTGAAAAGCCCCATATAAGATCACATGAGAGTTTAGAGGACATCTAGACACAAGCCATAACAAATGGCCTCTCTCTAGTCTGTAATTAATCTAGCCCTAATAGTCACAGCGTTGCTCCATGACAGCCTTACCTTTCTGAAGAATTCAGAAGAATTCTGAAGAATTCCTGAAAACAGTCAGCAGTCATACAAGAACAAAGTCATACAAGAGCAATCATACAAGAACAAAGATTTGACTGAGTTTAATTCAGAAACTTATGATTCTTAGAGATGAAAGAAACTAGAAATTGTCTGTCTCCTCCAAATTCTGTCTGTCTTTCTTTCTTTCTTTCTTTCTTTCTTTCTTTCTTTCTTTCTTTCTTCATTTCTTTCCTTCTTTCTTTCTTTCTGTTTTTTTTAAGGGAAGACAGCGGGAATTCAGTGATTCTGGCACCTATCTGGCAAGTGCAAAGGCTCAGGTTCAGTCCCCAGTAACCACATACAACAATGCCAGGCATGGAGATTCATGCCCACTAGCAATCAGTACCACATAACACAGTGCCAGGCATGGTGGCTCATGCCTGTAATCCCAGCACTGGAGAGGCAGAGGCAGGAGGATTGCTGTGAGTTCAAGGCTGAGCTCAGGGCCAGCCTGAACTACAAAAATGAGACCTTTACTCAAAAAAAAAAAGGGTGGTGTGGGGGGCATACCTCAGTGTGCAGACACCGGGTTCAATCCCCAGTATAATAAAAAAAGGGAAGACTGTGTAGAGTAAATGACTTGTCCCAGATCCTACAGTGAGAAGCAAAATTAGGGCTAGAGCTGGTATTTCGATTCTAGAATCTGTGTTTGATCTTGTACCTTGAACTTCTTCCTGCCTTTAGAGCCTAGGCTTACAGCAATGGAAGCATGACATTCTTTTTTTTTTTTTTTAAGGTTTTTTGAGACAGGGTCTCGCTTTGTGGTTCAGGCTGGCCCTGAGCTCAGCCTCCAACTCACATCACAGCAATTCTCCTGCCTCTGCCTCCCGAGTGCTGGGATTACAGGCGTGAGCCACCACGCCCGGCACTGTGGTATGTGGTACTGGTTGCTGCTGGGCGTGAGTCTCCACACCCAGTATTGTTATGTGGTTACCGGGGATTGAACCCGGGTCCTTGCACTTGCAAGACAGGCGCCGGAACCACTGAGCTATATCCCCAGCCCATGACATTCTTAAGTCCATGACCAGAGATAGGAAAGTACCAGGTGTCAGTATATATGGGCCACTTACCATAGGATCTTGGTTGCATTGCCCCATGTAACAGGTGGGCATATTGTTTGAAGGTAGCCAGACCTGGGCCAAATAAGTTAGTTCTGCTATTTTTATCTACAAAAATGGGATTAAAATCTGTTAAATTGTTGGACTGAACCTCCCAACATTAAGGCAATAATGATGTGGAAAAATATCACAAAATTATGTAGTAGAGTAAGCATTCAACAGATACTTGTTTCTCTTCATTTTTCAGAAAATGAGTTTCTATTATCTTTTTTCATAAATAATTGATAGTTGTAACAAAAATGTCATAGTCATTTAAAACCACACATTTTATAATTACTTGCTATCAAATACCTCCTATATTTGGAAGTAGTTAGTGTCTTTTCAGGGGCAGCAGAACTAGGGATCGAACTTAGGACCTTCCACTTGCCAGGCAGATGGCAGCACCACTGAGCCAAATCCCCAGCCTGGAAGTAGTATCTTTTGAGTGTAGAATCTCATAAGTATTCTTTGATAGAAAAGATTCTTTGTAGGAGGAAAGCATTCAGATTGATTTCTTTTCATATACATGGAGATAAATAATTACATTTGTATTGCAGTTAGTAGGTACATGTGTGTAGAACATCTTTGTCACATTGTGGGATTTTAATAAAATGTTTTTTCCTCTAAAAAATAGTTTTTATGACTACGCAAGTAAAGTTAATGAAGAGAGTCTGGACAGAATTCTTAAAGATCGGAGAAAGGTATGTTCTATTTACTGCTCACTGTGATAAGAGAAATAGTTCCTTATCTTAGCACCCAACATTATTAACAGAAGAGTGTATAAAATGGAGCATTGAAATTTGATGCTTCCATGTAGGAGCTCTGTTAATTTAAATATATTCTTGTTTTTCAAATTTGTATTTTTATTAGTACATGTTTCCAGTATATAACGATTATGTTCACTGTGGGAACTTAAGTAGATTTTAAGGTATATTGTAAATATCAGCATTGTGTATAGTATATCATAGGAAAAATTAGATATTTATAGCATGATTCTTCATTGGAAAAAAGTAAACTATAATCTGGAGAGTTAAATTCAGTTGACTGAATGAATGGTTCATTCTTTTTATTTTTAAGAGTAGTTTTGCAGGGCCAGGGATTTAGCCCAGTGGTTCCAGTGCCTGCCTTGCAAACAAAAGGTCCCAAGTTCGGTCCCCACTAACCACATACCACAAAGCCAGGTGTGGTGGCTCACACCTATAATCCCAGCACTCAAGAGGCAGAGGCAAGAGGATTGCTGAGTTTGAGGCTGAGTTCAGGACTATGTGATGTGGTTTTGCCGATAGTAGGTAGTTTTTAAAACACTCTAATTAGGGGTTTTTTAAAAAGTTTGGGCAGGCTGGAGATTTAGCTCAAGTGGTACCACACCTAACTTGGAAGCTCAGGGTCCTGAGTTCCATCCCCAGGACACCATCCTCCAAAAAAATATAGGCTTCTAGGTCAAAAGCAGAGAAGTTGTGTAACATTAAGTAACAGAAAAGCTTTATATAGTTGATTCTGATTTAGACCTCCTGGGACCCCATAGGTAAAATACAAAATAATATTTTCACCTCAAAAGGCTGTTGAGCTGCCTACAAAGGTCCATTTGAAGAGTTAGGTTGAGATTGAGGACGTTTTTGATATGAAAAACTCACTCTAGGTATAGCAAAGTCAGGGATCGTGTTGCTTTGTTGGCAGAATCCATACTTGTTTTTGTAAAGTTTCCACAGGCCTCAGGCTTTAGGCTAAGGCCAAATAAAGCAAGATGGAAGACTTCTGTCTTTGGAAAGAGATGTTCTCTGAAACAGATGACCAGCATAATAGCTCTCCTAGTACGGTATTATTAAGGCCCAGAACATACACTAAAGCGGATAAATATGCCTATTGTTAGAATAATTGCTTTGGGACCAGAAAATGTTTTAAGTGAATGTTGAGAATAAAGAAAAAAGTCTGTGAAAAATTGGTTATGAAACATCAAGTGAGATAAAGTTTAGGAAGAGACATATGTAATTCTTTGTCATGGCTCATACATAGTTCTCCAAAATGTGCTTTTCATAGTTAGTGACCTAGTTTCCCGGTGATTTGTGACTGTTTGCTGTTACCTCTAAAAGGCAGAATTATAGGTATTAGCACTGTGAATCAATTTGGTATTTCCTTCTTCACTGATTAAAATGATGTGAAGATCTACTTAAAATTGTTGGCAAATGTCAAATTAATAAGTTGATTCCTATTAGTTTATATTGGATGCAAATTAATAAAGTTCCAGCTTCTTAGAAAATGCAAACAAAAACAATTGGAAACCACATAACGAAAAGCACTATGTCACTTCCCATAGCTACTTCCAAATTGTTTTGTTGTTGTTGTTGTTTACCCTTGATGCCAGAAATCGAACTTAGGGCCTTGTACTTTTGAGACAGGCACAGTGCCACTGAGCTAAATCCCTGGTCCTACTTGCAGATTGTTAATCCGTGAAAGTTTCAGGAAAATAGCAATGGCCATACCAAATGCTGTTCAAGTCTTTGCAGGGAGACATAGGAAGCGTGAGACATCCCCCAGTCCTGGAGAGGATGTGGTTCCAGTGTTAAATACAAAAGATTACATCTTGGAATGAAATATATACCATGTTCACAAGATTGATAGCTCTACACAACTGATAGTTTTTTTGTCTGCATATTCTTAATCAGAAAATTACTTTTAAACTGGACTAAAGCATATAATCCCAGTGCTTGGGGTATTAGGCATGAGGATTGCCACGATTTCAAGGCCAGCCTGGACTACATAGTGAGATCGTGTTTAAAAAAAAAAAAATTAATGTCACTGTTAATTTTAACATGATGGAGTTTAAATTACCTTTACTTCTTAAAACAGGATTTTTACTGAGAGAATTTGTCTCGAAGGAAGTTTTATGAAGATTTTCTAATAAAGAATCATTTCTATTGCAGACATTTTAAAATTCCAGTATGCAAAAGAAAAAAACTCAAAAACTGTGTTTAAAATTCAGATTTCTAGCTCTACCTGTAGAGGGGATTGTACAGACTTGGGTGGGGCCTGGGAATTCAGATTGGCAAGTTCCCCAGACGTCTTTTATGTTGTCTGTCTTCCAGATGTCCAGCAGTCACTTCTAAAGATTTTAATTCACTTAGTCAGTTTATTCTTTTGTTAGGTGTTAGAATATAATTGAGAGATGGTAAAGGGCACAAATGTTGAGGGTATGTTTTTGATTGTTTTGATATATGTACACGCCCATGAAACTGTCACCTTAATACAGTAATGAGCATACCCATCACTTAAAAAATTTTCCTTTTTTTTTTTTTTTTTTGAGACAGGGTCTCATTTTGTGGTTCAGGCTAGCCCTGAGCTCAGCCTCCAACTCACATCACAGCAATCCTCCTGCCTCTGCCTCCCGAGTGCTGGGATTACAGGCGTGAACCACCACGCCCGGCACTGTGGTATGTGGTACTGGTTGCTGCTGGGGTGAGTCTCCACGCCCAGTATAGTATGTGGTTACCGGGGATCAAATCCAGGTCCTTGCGCTTGAAAGACAGGCGCTGGATCCACTGAGCTAAATCCCTGGCCCTCTAATTCCATTTTCTTACCCTATTCCACTCCTGTTCTTATCAACTACCAAACTGCTTTAGACCTCTATAGATTAGCTTTCATTTTCCAGAATTTTATACAAATAGAATCCTTTAGCATATCCCCTCCTAAAAAATCTGGCTTTTGGGCTGGGGATTTAGCTCCAGCGCCCACTCTGCAAGTGCAAGGTTCCGGGTTCTATCCCCAGTAACCACATACAACAATGCCGGACATGGTGACTCACTCACCAGGAATCAGTACCACATACCACAATGTCAGGCATGGTGGCTCACACCTGTAATCCCAGCATTCACGAGGCAGGCAAGAAGATTGGAGAGTTCAAGACTGAGTGCACAACCAGCCTAAACTACAAAGCAAGACCCTGTCCTCGAAAAATAAAATACCTGGCTTCTTTCAGCATAATTATTTTGGGATTCATCCATGTTGTTTCACCAGTAGTTCTTTTTAACTGAGTAGGATTCCATTGTATAGGTATATATATATACAGTATTCATTCATGTATTGAAGGACAGTTGGACTATTTTGAGTTTTGGACTAAGCTGCTGTGAACACTTCTATATAAATGCTTTATTTTTTAGTTTTTTGGAGAAAGAGTCTCACTTTGTATTTCAGGTTGATCCTGAACTTAGTCTCAAACTCAGCAATCCTCCTGCCTCTTCCTCCCAAGTGCTGGAATTACAGGTGTGAGTCACCATGCCCAATAATGTGGTATGCAGTTACCGGAATCAAACCCCGGCCCTTGAGCTAGCAAGGCAGGCGCTGGAATCACTGAGCTAAGTCTCCAGCCCGTATACAAATGCTTTTATAGATATATTCAGAATTAAATTTGTAAGATTTTGTGTAATTTCTTTCCTCCTTTCCTCCTTGGCCTAGGTATTGAGCACACCTTCACACTAAACTACATCTCCAGCCATTTCTTCCTTTTTATTTTGAGATAGGTTCCCAGGCTGGGATAGAACTGAAATCCTTTTCACCAGCCTCCCAAAGTCCTAAGAGTACAGATGTGCACCACCATACCCAGATCATGTAACTTTAATATTTTTTTCTTCTGTTTTTGTTGTAGAAAGTTATTGGATGGTACAGATTCCGGCGAAATACACAACAGCAGATGTCATACAGAGAGCAGGTTATCCACAAGCAGCTCACCCGTATCCTTGGTGTGCCCGACCTCGTCTTCCTTCTCTTCAGCTTCATCTCCACTGCCAACAATTCCACTCATGCTTTAGAATATGTTCTCTTTAGACCAAATCGCAGGTAAAAGGCTTTCCCACCAGCCTCACATAAAGAAAAACGTTGTCACACATAATTGAGATTCATTCCTTTGAATGTATTATAGTGCATTTTACCACATCTATAAAGAAAGATTTTTATTGTTCTCTTTAGCTGATTGTCTTTGTCCATTATTTGTATAAATTAAAATTGTTTTGGATCAATAAGGATTAGTAAGATACATTACACATAAATTCTTAATGGTATAAACACTAAATTATTATTATTGTTATTTAAGCTCGGTACAGTGGTAGCTTTTACTGCTAACACTAAATTATTATTGCTTATCCATAGACTGTTATGTAGAAATGCTGTTTACTACTTCAGAAGTCTGATTGTAATTTTAGAACATAGATTTCAAAGACAATACTATAAAATTTATTCATTTGCTGATTAAGGACGGTTTTGCATTGTAAATTTGTTGAAGTTAAAGCTGTATATGTGACGATATTTTGTGCTTATAAACAACAGAAGGCTTTCCCTCTGGGAATTCACTTGGAGAGGAAAACATTGAATCAGTATCACTGAAAAAATTACTAATTGTTTAATAACTTTGTTAGATTTTATTAATAGGGTTTTTTTGTTTTGTTTTGTTTTGTTTTAACACTTTTGACCTCTGCATGTAAGGAATTTGCAATCAAGTTTCTACTTAAAGAGAAAAAACTGCTGGGCATGGTGGCTCATGCCTGTAACCCCAGCACTCGGGAGGCAGAGGCAGGAGAATTGCTGTGAGGCTGAGTTCAAGACCAGCCTGAACTACAAAATGAGACCCTATTTCCAAAAAAAAAAAAAGAGAGAGAAAAAAAAAACAAACTGCTAACTCATGCAACCTAAGCTGTCTGAAGAACTAGGTATAAAATGACACTTTCTATTAGTTTACTCACATCAGACTGAGAACTTTGCTGCTCCTTCTCCTGCCACAGTAATGAGAATTGAACCCAGGACTTTTCACTGAGCTATACTCCTATCCCTTTTTATACAGGATCTCTGGGTTTAAACTTGAGATCCTCTTGCCTCAGCCTTCCAGAATGCTAGACATATAGCTGTTCACAACCACTCCCACCTTCGGGGAAATGGTGCTTTTAAAACCAAGCATGGTAACATGCATATCTGTGCAAAAGGATGAGCCCATTTGTTTGAGACCTTTATCAACAGAGAGACTATCTCAAAAATGAAATTTAAATGGTACTTTTAGCTTGACCTCTGTCTTGATTTTTCCTATAGGTATAATCAAAGGATATCACTTACTATTCCAAATCTAGGCAATACTAGCCAGCAAGAGTACAAAGTATCTTCAGTGCCAAATACTTCTCAGAGTTATGCCAAAGTTATTAAAGAACATGGGTAAGTAAAAAGGTAAAGGAGAGATGAGAACCCTCCCTTATCACATTTTTTAAATGTAAAGAGAATTGTAAAATCCAGTTTATTAGAACTAAAGAGTGCAAAAAAGTAGCTCTCTAGACCACTACCACCATATATCAAAATTTTATTCGTACTCAAAAGATAATTTACTGTTTAGCATTTGCCACAATATTTTTTTAACAGTTGATTCAAAAGTTTGGATAGAGTATGTGTATTTCTCAGGTCCTGAAAGCTGAATGTGGTCTCTGAAAAATGTGTAGCTTTTTAAATATGGTTTAGGTTGTCTTGGTGACATTGGCTCTTTTTTATTTCTCCTCTGCAATTCTAGTTAGATGGGCATGTTTTCTTAAATAGTTTCACCTTGGAGTCACAGCAATTAATTAACAGGGTAAGATAGAAGTGATAGGAAGAATGCCTGCTAGGTTTATGGTAATTCTAATAACATTGTGACATACTTCTGTGTTTTAGTACTGACTTTTTTGACAAGGATGGAGTAATGAAAGACATCAGGGCAATTTATCAGGTTTATAATGCACTTCAGGAAAAAGTACAGGTAATTGATTTATTTACTAATTCTTATTTATGGTCCTCAAATTTTTTTTTCTTTTTTTAAATTAAGTTTATTGGTATGTTTTAAGTATACATTGTGATCATATTTATCACTGAGAATTTATACCTGTGCATGATATATCTTGGTTCCCATTTTTCCCCCATTTCCCTTTCTTCCCTTCAGTCCCTCCCTCCCATTAACAAGCTTTCTTTGAATTTTTTCCTTTTTATCTTCAAATTTTTTTTCCTTTTTGTTTTAATTTTTTTATGACCTTTCAACTAATGAATGCATTGTGGTTCAGAAGTCCAAATGTGCTTTCCTAAAATAATGTCAGATCTGTGGAGTAGTTATCTATACCAACCCACAAAAGCCTGTGTCGTGTGCCTAGAGATCCGAAGAATGCTATTAATACTACTGGTTTAAATACTTTGATTGGTCATAGTATTTCTTCCTAGGTAAATGGATTCTGAGGTTAAAGAACACAGCTGTCTCCAACAGTTATATCTCGGCTTTCTCCATTCTTGTCCATGTAATTTTGTCCCTACTGCCTCTTTTGAGTAGGAAGATCACAATAGAGCCTGGTCATTTTTATTTACGGACTCAGGTCCTATGGACTCAGACTCCAAGCCAGATGTTAATACGTTCCCACATTCTTTTAATCAATTCTGTTAATGTTATTAGTTTGAGCACAAAGGAGACTTTAAAGTTGCTGTTAAGGACAAAGAGAAAAATAGTAAAGTTGAGGAAGCTGTCCTGTAGAAAGGTTGGTTTAAGAAACCGAGGAACAGAGAAAGAAATGACGGGAATACCTGAAAGAGGCAAAAGTAGCTAAACAACAGGGGAAAGTATACAAGGGCAGTTGCCAGTGTTTGCATTCTAATGTAGGTTCACTGTACATTTCACAGCATAGGGAACTCAATACAGGATCTCTGATGCCAGGGCTTACTTTCGGGAAGTTTCTGGTATTTCTGCTATGGAAGGAATGTGCAGTGGAAAACAGCCCTGAATTCATGACCATGCCATTTTCTGACAATCTGTACTAGTCAAAGGACTTCAGAGTGACACATTTTCTTGTTGATTGCAAAGGCCAACTCTGAAAACTCCAATACTTTTTAGTGTTCTAATTATTAAAGGCTGGATTACATAAATACAATCTTATACAATCATCTTTGATTAAAGTTCAGCTTTGAAGCTTATTTTCTTTTCCAGATTTTCCTCACAGTTATTTTCTGCTAAATGTATTATATCTAGTTTTGGATTTTTTTTTTTTTTTTTTGAGACAGGGTCTCGCTTTGTGGTTCAGGCTGGCCCTGAGCTCAGCCTCCAACTCACATCACAGCAATCCTCCTGCCTCTGCCTCCCGAGTGCTGGGATTACAGGCGTGAGCCACCACGCCCGGCACTGTGGTATGTGGTACTGGTTGCTGCTGGGTGTGGGTCTCCACACCCAGTATTGTT